>VZTV01097949.1:41435-88918 GCA_013400875.1 Anhinga rufa | reverse complement strand
CACAGGCTTTGGAAGATTTTATTCCTCCCCTTCAGTGGTGTTGCCTTTAAGCTAGTGGCTGGCATTAGAAAACTGCCTAATGTTAGAGATTGCCATCTCACCTTGCAGGAGGCTCCTGCCACATTCAGCACGTGGAGGTATCTTTTTCTTGCCGTGCGTGCTGTGTCTTGCTACTTGTTTTGTTTTTTGCACAGTAACCCAGGCATCTGATTACGTCCTTGCCCATATCTGCAGTTTTGAAAATAAGAGACTGCGTGCTGTTGTAGCTCTTGTTGCTAGGTTTCCTGCTGTGATGCACTGGCAGTAAATTGTGCAGGTAGGGGCTTGTCTTGCATGTTTCTTAAGAGAGGAGCAAGAACGTCTAACTGTATAAATACGTTCTTTAACGACCAGGATCTGTCCTTTCTGAGCTACAGAAAATTCCTGTGCTTATTCCAGTTAACAAACACATTTTTATCGTATCTGATTTAGGAGCTGAGTTGCAGGAATCCTTAATGATCATGACTTCAGTATGCTTTGGCCTGATGTCTACGTCTTTCTTCCTGCACGATAATCAGCTTGGAGGCCAATGTCTTACTAAAGCTGCTCTTTAAAAACAGAGAGGTGATGTGGGCTAAAAAAGGCCATGTATATTAACACTTCACTTTTATCTTCTCCCCTTTCTCCTATGTGTCCGTCCCTTCTCAGATTGAATTTGTGACTGGCACTAAAAAGGGTACAACAACAAGCGCCGCCTCTACAACCACCACAACGGCCAGTACCACTGTGGGAGGTAAAGAACAGTTGTGACTGCCCTGTTAAGCTGCAGTGATGCTGGGATTAGTGCTTCCTGGAAACCCTGAAGGCTCCTTATTGGTTGTGGATATGATGCAAGAAAGTGTTTCTTCCAGGGGTTGACAGACTAGCTCTCCTCTAGTCCCTGTATCCCATGGCTGTCCTTCTGGGATGAAAGACTAGGGGCAAGTGGGATAGTGAAGAGATGTATTAGTGGGTCAGGAAACCTGCTGATGTCTGTGGTTGTAGAGTGTTCTTGGGACTGATAAGTCTCAAGAGATTTAGAAAGACTGAAAATCATTCTCCTGTCTACAGCCTGCCTTTTAAACTGGGAGGAAGGGGGAAAAAACACTGGAGGCTGAGTGTGTCCTGTGCCCGTACCTGAGCAACTGAGATCCGTGTGCTCTGTTAAAATTAAATATGCTTCGGGGCAGGGAGTGAATCTGTCTCCCATTTGGCTCGAGTTCAGGAGCAGAGTTTTACTCTGACTCTTGAGGTATAAAGTTGTCTTTCCTCCTCAACATCTACTGCTGGTGTATTCTCATAAATTAATGTGAGGGAAAGTTGTCTCGTTAAGCAGTGATATATTAACAGTTGATAAGGCAGGGTGTTATGAAGGGATTGGTGACCTTTAACATAATGCTAATCCTTGTTTGCTTGATCTAATCAAATTCATAGATGCCCAGAAGAGGAAGAGCAAGTGGGACTCGGCCATCCCTGTAACGACGATAGCTCAGCCCACCATCCTCACCACTACCGCAACACTGCCAGGTGTTGTCACGGTGACAACCAGCGCGAGTGGATCCAAAACTACAGTCATATCAGCTGTCGGCACCATCGTGAAAAAGGCAAAGCAGTGACTGGTGTGCCGGGCCTGGATTTTCGGACTTAATTGTCATTGAAGCCGTTGTTCTCGGACGGGAGGGGTAGCTTTCGCCTTTGGTAAAAGATGACAAGATGATTTGAAACAGACCACAGTTCCCTTTTGAAAGAATGGGGGCAGGAGCAGGCACGCCAGCTGTGTGCCCACAGGAACGGACCTCTGCGAAAACGCCTCTGTCTTGTCTTGCTGTGGGGAGAACCAGTCTGTGTGCGTTGTGCGGGAGGAGGGTGGTGTCTGGAGTCGGCTTGGAAAAGTTAGCTTCCGAAATTACTGCGTTAGGTACTTCTTTCCTACTTGCGAGCCTGGTTTGGGGTGGGGGTGTGGAAAGGCAGGTAGCGAAGGAGTATCAGTGTTACCCTTGTGTATGCCAGGTCGCGCTCAGACCGCTAGCAGCTTGTGATGGGTACATCCCTCACGTACGCTGACTCGGTTCCAAGGGAATTAAAGCAGAGACGATCGGCCAGTGCCCATCTTCACATGTGTAGCAGAGACCTGGAGTGATCTACACCTACGAATGGAGACCCGCTCTTTGCTACGGGACTGGCATCTGTACCTGTGTGCATATCTGTGCAGGTCGTAGTGACCACGTGTTAAATAGTTGGGCAGCTGAGGAAACTGTGCTGAAATAGTCTCGTTACCATCTTGCAGGGATGGAGATCTCTGTGCAGACCCCATAAGCTGTAGAGGTTGGATTTACCAACTCGGTTGCAAAGATAACTCTTCCATTGCCCTGGCATGAGGTTGGACAGCAGATAAGCAGAGGGGAGGATCTGATCTTGATTGTGATATTGGCCATCTTTGTACCAGATAGTGACGTACTGTGGAACGCACACGTGGCAGTTACTGCTCGCTCCGCTGTTGTGAAAAAGTATTTTTGGTTGAAAAATTTTATTGTACAAATCTTCTTACCTGTGTAGCAAAAAATTATTATAAAAATGGAAAAGTCTTAAAAAAAAAACAAACCACCCCAAAACAACCAAAAAACCAACCCCCTGGTGTAATTCATGCGTCTGCATTTCTCATCTTGGCGAGGGAGAATCGGTACCCGTGTGCTGTGCTTTGGGTTACGGATACCATTAGGTACGTGATAATTCCATGAGGGCAGCGGTGGCATGAAGGTTTTTTCACGTTACGGGTTTTTTTTTTTTTTAAACTTGACGGGGAGGGGGAAATAAATTGAGGCGTTAAACTGATTTTTTGATTGGAGATACTTTTGTTGTAGAGGGTGTTCTGAAATAGTTGGTAATTCAGCTGATCTTCGTGCTGTTTTTTTCAAGCCTGCTCCTGCATCTTGAACTTCTTCAAGAGTTACTTCCCAGTACTAGCACCTGTCATAAAACCTTCATCTAGAAAGGCCAGTCTCCTAAAAAGGAGCTCAACAGCAAAAGAAGTGGTGTGCCCGCTGTTTGAGGTAGGTGGGATAAATAACTCGAACGGCTCCATTCGTGTGGAGAAACAGCTGCTAACCTGGGCTCTTTTCTTCTTTGCATTGGTCGCTCCAGGTTATTTAAGTAGTCTTTAATCTTTAGATCATGATTTTTCAGATTCAATAACTTTTCTGGTTCCCGTTGTTCTACGCAGAGCCTGTTCTTTCTCGTGCCGAAGCAGCGATAGGAGAGAAGGTTGCTAGATCAACAGCAGTGTAGATGTCTTAGAATTCAGTGTTGCTTTTTCAGGTTTTTATATGCCTTATGTCACTCCTGATCCAGGCTTTGCATTTATGGACACCTAAGGATAGATAAAAGAGGCTGGTTTCCTGCTGTTAAATAATCTTTTAAAAGTGTTAAACACTTTGTTTCGGCAGTCAGCTTAGCTCTAATCATCTGTGTATCCAGGAATGCTCATGGGGGAGCAGACGGGGGACTGACGCGACTGTAACGTGGGAAGCTGGGGAGATGGTGGAGTTGCTCTTTATTAAAAACAGTGAAATGTTGAAAGGCATGAAAACAGCAAGATGGAAACACCTCTTAAATTGCTCTGCACTGGGCTTCTGACTTGATTCCTGCAAGCCTTAACTCCATCCTCATCCTGCGGAAGACAGGCGCAGCTCCCTTGGCTGAGGTGAGGGGTGTCCTCTGTTTCAGGTACTCTGCAGAGGATGACACAGTTCACCTCCATTATTCAAGGCGTTTATTTCCTTGCCTTGAGGACCAGAGTTTTCAGGGGTTTCCTTTAAAGGCCAAGGATGTGCTTGTGGCCGGAAACAAACCGTTTAGTAGCTTTGCGGCTCCGTACGGTGACTCTCCTGTCTAGAACGTCTTGAACGATTCCAGCCTGTTTAAAACTTGCATGGTATAAATATCTATGTTAAAGTCCTGCTGGACAGCGTGTGGAGGAAGGTCCGACGGCAGAACTACAGCAAAGTGGGCACCGGCTGCTGCAGCGTCACAAACCTATAGCCTGAGAGCCGAACTTTGGGCCCCAGAAAGATCGCTGCAATCGTCTGCTCCTGTGAGTAGGGGCGGGAGGTGTGGCTGGGCTTCGAGAACAACTAACATTCCTCTAATGAGGATCCTTAATGTGTGTGCTGGGAGCAAGTCTGAAGCCAAGCGAGATTACGTATCTCACTTGGGACGCGTGCCAGTACACGGCAGTGCAGCCCAGTGCCAGAGGTACCAGCCGGCCTGGTGCATCCCCTTCCTCTGCCCTGCCCGGTACTGTAACGGGTGGCGAGCACAGAGTCGGGGAGTCTGACACCACGTTAAATTAACCAAATTTACAGAGCAAGTAAATGACAACAGAAAAGATTTTTGTGCCTTTTGTAAGACCTGACCGCCTTTTGCCTAACGTCTTGTGAGTCCTTGTAAAGTTGGATCAGAAGCGGTCGCTCTGTCCCCCGACAGACACAAAACCCCTTGCAGATGTAGGGGGTTGTCGGACTCTGTGCACCACCGCGATGTGAAACTCCCTCCCGACGCTTGCTCCTGCTCGGTGTCTCACTTTCTCCAGTAATTCGGAAAGGCTGCCTTCTGTGGAAGTGAATAACTGCGTCTGACTAATGCAGTAGAAGTGATTCGTGATCCTAACCAGCAGCAACTGTGCTAGACGAATTAGCTTGATTACAAGGAAGTATTACTTATACACCTAGTTAAGCATGTCAGCACTTGCTGCTTTTTATGGCCTTCCATATCAGGGGGAGAGGAGTAGCAAAGGAAAGTGCGTGTGTGAGTATTTTTCTTTTTAAAAGCTGTTACCAGATTGCAGCTGAACACGAACGGGAGGAATAGTTTTGCAGGAAGAGAAGGAGGACTTCCTTATTTTATTTTATTTTTTTTTAATCAAGTGCCGTCGGCAGCTGTGAATGCAAACAAGTGCCTTGTTCGTACCACCCATCCTGACACCCCACCGCTTCCTCTTCCGTGCGCCCACTTCTTGCCCTGCAGCATCCACAGTCGGCCCAAACCTCTGGCTCTGTTTGCAGACTTTACGACCAGAGCTAAGAGGCGCTGCTCGTTTAGCTCCTGCCTTGCCGCGGCAGGCGCCGATGGTGTCCAGCAGCTCCGGAGCAATAGGAAAATGCTTGATGACGCTACGTAGAGGGGTAGGGAGACTTCCCACAGCTCGCTCCGCTGAAGCGTGCTGAGCGGGGATGGCCGTGAGGCACCTGGAGCAGCAGCTCTCAAACTCCTGCAGGAACAGGCTTCTGCAAGAGACCCGGCTGAAGTGGGCTGCGCCCTGGCAGCTACCTCCGGGGCGCTCATGACCGAGCGTTTGCTCTCCGCAGTGGGGAAAGCAGCTTGAAACATGCGTAATGTGGTGGGGTTTGGGGTTTGGGGTTGTTTTTTTTCTCTCTCTCTCTCCAAAAAGCTGAAGCGGAGATGCCAACCGTTGTGTAGCAACCTTGCAGCCCGTACAATAGCTCCCTGCTCTTGCTTATCTTGCGCGTTGCTGTCGGAAGTAATAGACGGATGCGCGGGTTGGAAACTACCAGGAAAAAGCCTCTTTCCTGCCTCTGCGAGTGTGAGCGGGCAGGTTGGTGGCTGCGGCCAGCCGGCGCACCGGAGGAAGGCGGGGGAGCTTCAGGTGTGCAAGAGCAACGTCCTGAGGGAAGGGATCCTTTCCTGGCCCGTGGCCTGAAGCCCTCAAATGGGAGGTTTGACTAGTTTTCGAATGAGCAAACTGTACGCCCATGATCCTACCAGGGCTGCGGGATGGCTGCCGAGCACAGGAGGGACCCACTGGGTGGTTTAAATAGCCCCGAAGAACCGCAAGCTGCGTCCGAGCCGCGCTAATGCAAACTCTCAGCTTACGCAGCTAAAAGAGCGTTTGCTCAGGCTGCGCTTCTGACGCCTAAAAGCTGTAGGTATTCCTGTTTACCTCTCCTCCCAAGGGGAGACTACCTGTACCCAGGAGAGTAAAACCGGTCCCCTTTTCATTATTCACTAGTCTGAGAATGACAGGCTTGCGCTCCTTGAAAAGCACGGGGCTCCTCTCTGCTAACCATCTTTTCAAGCCCGGGTGTCTCCAAGCTTGAGCAGGCTTGGCTTAGCTGAAACTCCACATGCAAGCGCCTGCCTCTGCCGTGCTGGGCTGCTCAGCGGAGGCAGGAGAGCTGCCCTGGTGAAGTCATCCTTGGCAGGTTTGGTTCTGCCCTCGCCCTCCCTTGTGAAGTCTCTTCTCCCACCTCCGTGCCCTGAGGCGTTGATTTGCTTTCCTATTTGCTTGTTGTGATTTAGAGATCCGTCCTCCTTTGATGCTCTTGTGGGAAGGGATTTTGTGTGTTCAGGGTTTGCTTTGTATCTTGTGTCTGGCTGGGTGCTGCCCAACCCAAAGAGCAGGTGGGGAGGGGCGGCCCTTGCCAGCCCCACCTCAAACCGTAAAATGTGAGCACCTGAAGCTATGTTTTAGTTGGATTGCTGCTCTGTCTGTTTTATGAGAGTTATTTACCGAGACTTTAAAAAAAAAACAAGCCTTCCTTGCCAAGGCTTTGGGCCATGCCGAGGCTTTGCCGCTGACGCAGCCAGCTCTAGCAGCACGGAGGTGATCGCTCCAGCCGGCGTCCGGCCAGCTGACACCTGCGTGAGCTCCTTTCCAGCTCTTCTTCATCACAGGGGCGACGAAGCTGCAACTTTCTGCGAAGGCCCTCAAACAGACGGTCTTCGCAACGTGCCCAGGAAGCTATCGAAGGGTACGGGCTGCTGTGTGTGAACCCGGGAAAGCCCAGAGCTGTTGCCTCCAGAGAAGGAGAGATGCTTTTCAGCAGGGCTCTAAGGCTGTCAAACGCTAAAATAACCAAATGGCTCTTGCGGTGCAAGACCCGTGAAGGGGCTGCGAGGTTCCACCGAAGCCTCGTCTTCCTTTGGGGGAGCGCTGACACCAGCGGATTCACGCTTCGCTCCTACAGAGCGGTTCTCCCCCTCCGAGCCTTGCTGTGCGCTGCTGCTCCTCGGACGGTTTATACTCAACTTCCTTCCTTTTGTTCTAAGCGAGAACCACGGACACCGATGACTTCCAATATTCAGCCTTTGTTTATTTGAAGCTTGTCTCTGGCTGGGGCTGGGCTCGTGCTCTCAGCTGCCAATAAACACCAGGGTTTCACAAGACAAGGTTTTGCCTCTTCACGTAGAAGGCGTCTGTCTGTCTGTCTGTCCCCTGCCATGTGTACGATCCAGCGTTAGGAAGGAAACAAGCCTGCATTTTGGTGCAGCAATGAAAGGCGAAGCTGCTGGTACTCTTAACCTCTCTCCTCTTTGTGTAGCCTCCTGTGGTGCCTGCAGACCGTGACGAGAGGCGACAGCCCACCTTCTCTCCCAGGTCGTGTTGGCTGGCTCCTCACGGGACTCCCGCCCGCGCTATCGAACGGCTTGCGTGGGGCCAGCCAACACAAGCCGGGCGGGAAGGTGGGCCGCCTTGCTAAATCTCCCAAACACAGCAGCGGTGTGTTTTCAGCCCTCTGGCAGCTGGGTAAGATGCCAGCGTAACCCTGGAAGGTCCCGTTTTCACTGGATGGATGATAGGATTGTGGTGGGCTGAAGTCTGATCCTGCATCCTTTACCTAACGCTTTCCTCTTGTGTTGGTCTGGCCCGCTCTACCTCTTGCTGCCAGCCCGTCCCGGGGGCGAGTGGGCACCGGCCACGTTCAACGAAAAGGTTTTCTTTTCAACAAGAACAACAGACCCGTGCAGTTAATGCTATCTCAGGGGGAAGGCTGAGGAAGAGAACGTGGGAGGATTTCATCCTGCACTTTTAATCTCTTGGGCACTTCTATTAAGCATAATTTAGTGCAATAACTTATGTGCACATTAAGGTACATGAGCATTCCTTACGTTTATGCTGGATAGCAGGATATTGCCAATACCGTGTCCCGTGCAGCTCTGGGATCAAGTATTCATTTTTCTTTTAGCAATGTGTGCTGGTACAGAATTCAAAAAGGGAATGAATGTGCTCCAGCGGCAGGCCCTTGGCTGTAACCGCTCAGCAGAGACCCAGAAAAAGCCCCGGAGCCGTCTCCGGGCACGCGGTGGCAGGACAGAAAGAAGAAAGGTTCTGTACAAGCTGGCGTGGCGTTAAAAAAGAAAAGAATTAACCCTAAACTCGCTTGTAATCATCAGTAATTGGCACTCGGACTGGTAGACTCGGCAGAGAGAGCAATAATTTAGTGCGAGCTATAAAAATGACTCTGTTTCACTCCCAGGGCAAAAATGTTTAGGCCGCATTGCCACAGGAGAAAATCACTGATTTATAAATCGTATACGCACCACGTACGGGGTTGTGAGCTCTGGTGGAGCCATCTGCAGCCAAATCTGCTGATCTTTCCAAAGTCCCTGTTCTCGGTTATTTAGAACAGCAGATTCGTGCAGCAGAAGCCCGATCCAGCAGGCGGTGAGTGTGAGGTATTCAACCACGGCAAAAGCTCCAGCTCACCAGGTATTCTTCTTCTCTGGTGGAAGCATTTCAAAGTTCCCTGAAAGGCATAAACCAATTTTTTTTAAAAGACAAGATGAAGTAAAAACCTGTTAAATTCTTATGACTCTATACTGAGAACTTATAATTCCTCTCTGCTTTGGCACCTCAAAGTGTGGTGGTGGAATCGTCTTGATATCAGAAAAGTGCCTTTTATCAGCCCTGCAAATGTCTCCTTAAGCGCAGCCTAGTTACAAACCTCTGGGAAAACTCATGCTCCGTTTGCTGGGGGCTGTTAGCGACCGAGGGGGACGCTTTCCAAAGACAGGTGGAAAACTAACATCTCGGGGTCTTCTGGCAGCACCCATGAGGAGGTAAACGGGCTCCTCGCAGCTGGAGGTGCTGAGCGGGGCCGGTCCTGGTCCTTGCTCCTCCAGGCTGCTGGGATGAAGGGGAGAGAGATGGTGTCAGGCAGCCCCGGGGCTGTCAGAGTGTTTGTAGGCGAGACCAGAGACGCTTGACGGGAGGCAACATGAACATCCTCCATCTCGGGTGGAGAACGGAGGACACCCAGAAACCAAGGACACCAAAGATTGTGGTGGAAGCTCCCAAGCTTTTCTTGGCTCCAGGGCTCCTGTTGGGAAACCATCACTAAAATACTTTTTTTTTTTTAGCGATATATTTCTTGCTTGCAGCTCGAATTGCCTTTTTCAACTCCAGCGCCTGGCAGCGCTGCTTACCCCAATGCCAAGGGAGGAGAACTGGGGAGGCGGGCGGTAGGACAGGGCGCTGCTGGTGGACAGGACCAGAGGGGAGACCAGGGGAGGCGAGCAGACACGTCTGAGCACCAGCACGTGTCCCGCTCCGGCCTCAGGGACCGAAGCCCGGCTTTCCTCTATCTGCTGCCTCTGTGGCTCCCCGCGGCGGAGCGGGACCCTCTGCCTTCAGCCCCTCGATGGTAACGACCTGCTCTGCGCCAGCAGCCGCTGCTGTAGCTCGAGCATCAGAGCCTCGTGTCCCGGCTCTCGCGTCGCAGTAAACGTATGATGTGGTTAAAAAATCCCAGACAACAAAGCCCCTTAATTTTTCAGAATTTTTGTTTAAATATAGGAAAGGGCATCTCCGAAAAGGCCTGGGTAACGCTGACGTCGCCAAGTCAAGCGTTCAGAGACTAGGAAATACCAGACTTCAACGGCCTGGGCCATCTTCAGCTGCGCCCCTGCCTGTTTCCCGTTATCTGCAGCTTTTAAAGGCGTGAGCACACCCTCCTTTTTCCTGGGGCTTAATCCGTTTACATGTATTTACTCAAGCTTCCTATTTCTTGTAGTGAAAGGAATCCTGCCCCTTGCTTTCATTTGCATCAATGCTTGCTCACCATCATTAGGGAGTCAATCAACAGCCACCATAATGCACTAATGAAGAGGCCAAAATCGCCTTGCTTGTATTTTTACTCACCAAGACAGGCAGGAACTATGCGACTTTTTCATCCGGCCGTTGCTACCGTTTGTGTTGGAGCCAGGGGGGACGCCGTTTTCCTTGTGAGGATTTATCAGGGAGCTAAAACGCAGCCTCTGTGATCACGCCTGCTCCGGTATGTGGACACTCCGCACCACGGGAGGTGCAGCTGGGTCTGGGCCATGACAAACTGCAGACCCTAAAGAAAAAAGGTGCTGGGGGGGGCGGATATAACCTCACCTGAGCTCCAAACCCTCCTCTGCTGTTGCTTTGACTGGGGAAGGGGTTTTGGCTCCAGCCTGGTGGTGGGATTGCTGCTCCTCGCGCCCTTGGACCGCGGCAGGGTGCGTTAGGAGCGGGTGCGGACGGGTCTCGGTTACGGTGCTGCAAGGGGTTGCATCGCCCCACGAGCTGGATCTGTCACGATGAGGAGTGGGTGGTCGTGCTCGTGCCCCGGGTAAAGCGGGACGTGGATCCGTCCTCTTTGTGAGCCAGGCACCGAGGCTGGGCTCGGCAGCCGGGTGGTGGTTGTCGTGGCAGGAACTTACCTGATATTTCAGGATCTCACCTAATATTTCAGCTAGGAGCTACCTGGGCGCTGGGGGTGACGCCTCCCACTCGTGCCGGTGGGAAATTTGGAGGAGAAACCCCCAGCGAGGGGGGCCAGGGAGCACCCTCGGCTCTGCCCCGAGCAGGCGGGTGAAGAGGAGCAGCCAATGCTGCCCATCGCCCGCAGCCCCCTCCATGCACCCGCCGCATGGCAGGCGCCTTCCCACCCAGCCCTTTTCCTGTGGGATGGCGCTTGTGCAGAGGGAGGCTCCCGAGCGGCTCTGCGGGCTGTGCCTGCCCGTCCAGGTGTGCGAGGGAGGAATGCCAACCCCTGAGTCACGGGCACCCCCTCCTCCTCCCTCCCCAGCTGGGATAAAGCTCGTCCTCACCTGGGAGCCGGTCTCATTTATTGTGGCTCCCACCTTTCCTCCCCGCCGGCCCCCCGGGAGGCAGAGGCGGCAGCTCTGGGACGGCGAGGGGAGCGAGAACCAAGTCGATATTTGACTGGAGGGTGCAGAAATCAGCAGGGAGGTATGCGGGATCGCGGGCTGCCTGCCCTCCCCGCTGGGCTGGAAGTTGACGTTTAACCGGAAAGAGAAAAGGGGCAGAAAATAGAGAGGAGGGAGGGAAAAAAAAAAGGGGAAAAAAAAGTCCGAGGCTTGAAATCAAGTCGCAGCAGCAAAGCAGCGTTCCCTCTCTGCCTTCGGAAGAATTTCTTGGCTTGGCGTGTGGGTGCCTGTTATTCGGGCTGCAGCAGAGGATTTGGACACTGAGTCAGACCCAGCGCTAATGAGGTTTGTGGAATTAATTCATTCTGTGCTCTTCAGTGTCCAGCTTGCTTTAATTTCACCGTGCTGATTAACTGGGGGGTGAAATAAGGTGCGGGGCTCCTTGGGCGAGCAGGTGAGCAAGGCACAGCGAGGGGGCTCGGCTCCCCGCCTGCTCGTTCCCCCTTTTTCCCCTCTGGTTTTGGCTGTCGGACGCCGTCTCGTGCCTCTCGGCCGGCTGGGAAGGGCAGCGCTCGTGACTGAGCGGGGCTTTGCAGCGCCGCGCCGGGAGGTTTTTGTCTCTGAAGGTGTTTGGGTGGGGGGCCGTGGGGTGGAGGTGGGGGCACCGCCGTGCGCTAAGGCAGAGCAGAGCCCTCCGGGCACCGTTTGTTGCAGGTTTCAAAGGTTGCCCTCTCCGTCCGCCCCGCGTCCAGGGGAACGGGCAATCCTGCCTCGGAGCTGGCACCCAGGGAAAGCTCGCAGGGGCGAAAGCGCTGGCGGTCGCGGGGCTGCGGGTGGCTCCGACTACGCTGAACCCATGGCGGCTGTTCTGCGGCATGGGCGGCCCCCTGCGAGGGGAGAGCGAGGGGAGGGTGGTCCCGGGAGGAAAAGGCCGTGGGGGAGTCGGGGGTTCAGGGTGGGCTCTGCTGAACTGCAGAAGTTGGGGTATTTGTGAGCTGGCAGATCTGAAATACGTGGGAAATAATGGGGGGATAGGTGGGCGGAAGGATTGGTGCAAGGGAGCTGACAGGCGCGGGTTAGGTCGGGGAAAAGGGGGATGAGGAGTTCCCGTGGAGGGGAGGGAGAGGAAGGTGTCTTGTGGGGCCGAAGGAGCAGAGAATGCGCGGGGAGGTGTCGGGGGGGACACAGGAGGGTCCAGGGCTGTGCTGGCATTCGGGCAGCCCCACAGGCGGGGGTCTGACCTTCCTGCCGGTTCTGCCCCTTGGGGTTCCCCCCTTCCCGAGCCGGGGGGCTGAGGGAGGACACGGTGCCAAAGCCACCGGCCCTCTGCGGGCGCAGGGCGGTGTCAGCTGCTCCCTGACCCCGGCCGCTCCGCGTGGGTCCCCGGGCCGGGTCCCGCTTGTTTTGCCCTTTACTGGAGGATGCTGGGGGCCATGTCTGGGGTCTGGAGCTCGACCTGGGAGCAGACATCCCCCTTCTCGCTGGGAACAAATGGTGACTCTCGCGGAGCCTCCCAGCTGCAGAGGCAAACCTGGGGAAGGAGGGGAAATGCACAGGGAAGACAAACTTCAAGATGAACGTGATTCTGTGTTTAAGCGATGCTTTAGTTTGCAGGCCAAGCTTTTGATGGTTTTTTGGAGGTCCGTCTTGATAATTTTTGCACGTTTTGGAGCATGGCCCCTGGGAGCTCTGCGCTGCTGCGTGTGCCAGGGAGGGATCAGCCCCGGGAGGGAGAGAGCCCTGATCCACGCACCCTGATCCACGCACCCACAGCCCTGCCCTGGGAGAACGGAGCCTGTGCGAGCCACCGCAGCTGTCCCTGCACTGCCCGGGGGGCAGCGGGACCGGGGTTCCTGGGGGAGGCACCCGGCTGCCCTTCTGCTTTGCCTCCGTTGCTATCAGCTCTCCCTCGGGACCCCCGGCCCTGGGCTGATGCTGCTCGCGGTGCCCAGCACCACCTGCCTGCCCCAGCACGCTGCCAAGCCCTGCGGTCCCCAGCACACGCGGGCAAGCGGATGCTCCTCCAGATGCGTCCCGTCTACCAGGGTGTCAGTCCCCTGCGCAGCCCCGGTGCGCCCCTCGGCCGCCCCGCAGCAGGACGGGGGTGTCTGCAGCCACAAGAAGTTGCGATGCCCACCCCAGAGCGCGGAAAGGCTGCAGCGGGGAGCTCGAGCATCCCCCTCGCTTTCCCACCCCTGGGCACCCAACCGGCCGGGTGCCCCGCGTGGCAGCTGGGACCAGGCTCCCGCCCGGGGCTCGTGGCTCATTGTAACCTGCTCCTTGGTCCCTCTCCTCCATCCGCCCTGGGGCAATGCCCGGCTTCAGCCTTCCCTTCCCAGCACAGAGCTGCTGGCGTTGGAACGGGGTGTGGAGGGGACAGGGTGATGAAGCTCTGCTGCTCCGCCCGCGTCACCGGCTCGTTGCTCCAGTGGTTTCTTTGGAGCATCCCCTTGTTTTGGGGATGAGCTACCCAGCCTGGGTTTCTCCAGGCTCTGGGGTTCCCAGGGTCTTTCTGGAGCAGGTTTGTTGGCTGTGCTGAGGCGAGTGGGAGACCAGGAGGAAAGGCCAGAGCGGTGGTCTGGGACGGGGTGGGATGTTCGTGTGCAGCGGGGGGTTGCTCCGCTTCGTTCCCTTGTTTTGCACAACTGAACAGCTTTCGTTGTTGTTGTCAGCATGGAAATCCAACCAAACCAAACCCCCGCAGCTTTTCCAAAGTGAAAGCGGCATTTTCCCTTCCAGAGGACGCTTTTGACACCGAGGGACGGCCGCTCGCGTATTTTGCACAAATGTTACGGGCCGCATTCCTGCGGCCGGCAGCAGCAATGCTCTGTGCCACCAACGCCCTGCGCGATGGCAACTGGCCAGATAAATCCTCGGAGGCTGGCGGTTCACAGGCAACAGGATGTTAATATGGAGCTGAGTTTTATGGTCTTTTATCTCAGCACTTGAAGAGACATGACAGCGGTTTGCATGCCCGTCCATCCCTTGGTGACTCTCTCTTCTGATTAAAGGAGGATGAACTGGGTCTGTGCTTTGAGGCTACCTTGGAAGATGGGTGTGTGAGCTGAGCAATCCAGTCCCCGTACTCAATCCTTTCCTCGTGGCCTTTGCCACGATGGGAGATGGGGTTTGCCAAGTGCTCGGGGGATGGTTTTGCACTGTTTTCCCTTGATGGGCTCAAAGGACTTCCCTACCCTTTCATCTCGCCTCCAACTGGCATCTCCCCACATCTTCGTAGCGCTGGCCGCTGCGGCTGGCGTGGCTCGCTGGAGCAGAGCAAGAGAAAAAGGGATTTTCCTGGCTTCAAAACCTGCCTGCCGCGTGGTGAGGGGCACGGCGTTTGCCAGCGAGTGGCGGCGTGGGGACGTTTGCTGAGGGATCACGGACGTGTCCAGGGATGAGGATAACTGCTGGCCTCGGAGCCAGTGCTGGGGCTTGGCCAGGGGCACCCCCAAACCAAACCTGCGCGGAGCCCGAGCTGGGGACGGTCAGCGTTGCAGGGAGCTGCGCTCAGGGGCCGCAGGAGGAAAACACGGGGATTTCCTTGGTCAACTGGTACCTTTTACCTGTAAGAAAATAAGCGTATTGGCTACCGGGTCCTGATGAACAGCGAAGGGTGTGAGTGTCCCCGCAGAGATGCAGAGGTCTCCATATTTCTCATGTTTCAGCTGTGGCGGATTAATTACTGTGTGACAAATCCCTCTGAGCACAGCTGACAGGGTAAACGAGATACCAGTGTCTCGTAGTGTGTTACCTGTACGTCCGGCGACCGTCATGGCGAACAAAGTGCGAACACCGGGGGAGATGGCTCCTGGGGTCGATGCTATGTTGGATCGAGCCTTGTGCTGCGATGATTTCTGCAAGTGCTCAGCTTCATGCGTTCAATATTGGCTTCATTGGCTTCAGCGGCCGATGCAGGATCCCATGTGATCCAACACCTGAGACTAGAGCGGGTCTTTCCAGGGGTTCCCCCGGGCCCCAAGTCAGGCTGCTAGTAGCTAAGTCACCGAATGACTGGTCGGTGTGCTGGATGTCCCCCTGGGAACTCGGATGTCTCACTGCACACAACAATTCCCATTTTCCTTCCCTGTTTCAAATGGTTCTCGCATTCTCTTCATTTATTTTAGAATCGGGGCTTACACAGCAAGAAGCTAGAAGGCAATTCATTTGCATCTTGTATGTCACACTTGCACCTTCCAGAAAGGAGATGCTTTAAAGCTGTCTTTACACTCGATTTTTCGCCTCGACTGCTCTCCCTTGCCCTGCTGGGGTGCTGGAGTCAGCACAGCAGCCACAGAGCTCGAGTTCCAGCTTGGTCTCTGGTTTACCATGTCCAAATGCTGACTTCTGGACGGCACTGAGTTTTCTCAGTCACGTGTGGGTGCGGGGAGAATCGTTCACTCTAGGATTTGGCCTCTGGATCCGCACAAGCGGTCCTGCTGCCCCGGACGGGACAGAGAGGAGCTGCTCGGCTCTCAAGACCACGGGTTCATTCAACAGCTCCAAAGCTCCAAGTTTGGCATTTCCCAAGGCCTCACCCTCTATTTATTGCTGGTTCGACCATCCTGGAAACTTTTAGTGTGATAGGAAATAGCTGACGGGAGGGGTCTGTTTTGCTTTTGGGAAGAGATGTAGACAGTTGCTTTGTTTTCCCCCCTCTCTTTTTTTCCTTAGCCCACCAGGAAAAGCAAGGTCTTGACCTGGTCGGTGCTCACACACGTGTGGACGGCGCTGGGCTGCGGCCGGGAGCAGCCTGGACTCCATCTGCCTGCACCGACCCCGCTGCCCCCGGGGACCCACCGAGCTGGGCACCCCGACTGCAGGGCGCAGGGGTGCTGTGGCGTGGCAGCTGCCCTGCCCTGGCGTTGCTGGGGACTTTGAGCCTTTCACACATGCCTGAGCAGAGGACGAGCCACTCTTGGTTTTGCTTTTGTGCCCTGCCCTGCTCGGATCAGAGATTGCTTCTGATCATTGCTTGCCGAGAGCAGAGATCGCTTCTGCATCAGCTAACCCATGGTGGGCAGGGCTGTCCCACCCCGGTGGGGCTGGGCAGGGGTCTGCGGGGCAGTTTCCACCTCTCAGCTCTCCGTGATGTAGCGATCCATGTGTTTCAGGAGGAAGAGGATGGATGTGCTGCCACGGGCGCGTGTCGGGCTGCTCCTCCTGTCCCTGCTCTGCGCCACCGGCCTCTGCCAAAGGAGCAAAAGTGAGTGCAGCTCTCGCACGCCCGTCTGCGGTCTCTGCTCGCGCTGCCCTGCAGGGACTGTGCACACCCCTCCTGGGCTTTGGAAACACCGGTCCTCACATTGATAAGTCCCGTGGGGATCTGCCCTGTGCCTTTCCTCCTATCTTCTATCTCCCCAGAAGCTGGGGCCCCTCTCTTGCTACCCCGCTGCTGTTTTGTAGCCAGCTTCTACTCACCACCCAGGCAAAACCTCTACTGACTCGCCTGGGAAAGAGGATCAGCATTTCTCATGCCCTCCCATGGCTTGTCCGTTCCTTATGCCCTGATCTTTCCCCGTAGCTAACCGCTGCGTGCTGTCCCGGGCAAAGAGCTGCACCGAGTGCGTCCGAGTGCACAAGGACTGCTCCTTCTGCACCGACGAGGTAAGACCTTGCAGGGCAGCCCATGGCTCCGCTTCCCTCCCTGCAGACGGAGGGATCCCGCCGTCCTTGGTGAAAACCGGGAGGGGGACCTGAGGGCAGGGTCAGCTCCTGGCTCCGGCTGCGCTCCGCAAAGAGCTGGTCTGGGCGGGAAGCGCTGAAACAGGGGTTGCCTTTGGTGGGGGCAAACAAGGAGGAAGGGTGGTCTGGGGCAAACTTGCAGGAATACAGGAGTTTATCAGAAAACGCCCATGTGGCAGATCTGAAACGGTGCGTGCAAGGGATGGAGGGAGAGTCTTACCTCAGGCAACCCAGTAACTCACTGACGGTCACGTTGCCCTGGTGGTGGGGGGCACTGGATCTTCTGTGTGAAACTTGTCCCCATCTCGCTGCCCCTCTCCTGCTCCCAAAGGCTCACTAACGGTCTCAGCAGAGGACCCTGACAAGAGCCTCCCCCCTCTGCATGGAGGATTTGCTGCCTTCTGTGGTCGTAACATCGTTCTTGCCCCCTTGGCAGAGCTTTGAGGAGCCTCGGTGCGACTTGCGGGACAACTTGCTGCGGTACGGCTGCAGGGAGGCCAGCATCGTGTACAACAAGGGCGAGATAAAGACCCAGCAGGTGGGTGCTGGGGAGACAGCCCTTGCTCAGCTTCTCCTGAGGGCTCCCACCATTCCCAGTGTCCTTCATGTCCTTCATCCTCCTCTAGAGTCTTCAGCAGGAAAAATATGAAGTCCAGACCTCTGTCTATGTAGGGTCTACTCAAGACCAGTGCTCTGCCTTCGCCAGCTGATGAACCTGCTGGCAACCAGCCCTGATTGCTTAGGGCTGGGGTGGCTTTTGAGGCAAAACAGATGTAAGCAAAATGCCAAGGTCTGGAGGAGGTGCCCAGCTGGGCATGCGTGGCCATGGGGGAGGCTGCCTCGGTCCCTGGCTGTACATGGGTGGGTGGGAGCGTGATCATCCCTGCCCTCCCACTTCCCATGTATCTCTCTGCTCCTTGCATCCTCCTCATTGCGTCTGTGCAGGAGATGGGCTCCATCCCCTTCATGTCACTCTTTCTTCACAGTACGTCCGTATCGACACGAAGCTGCAGAGGACGCAGGTGTCCCCCCAGCATATGTTCATGCGGCTGCGAGCTGGTGAGGAGATGAGCTTCGACATGGATGTCTTCCAGCCCTTGGAGAGCCCTGTGGATCTCTACATTCTCATGGACTTCTCCTACTCTATGTCTGATGATCTGGACAACCTCAAAAGCATGGGCCAAAACCTAGGTGAGACCAGAGCTGGGAGAAGAGGGGAGCCAGCTCCTGTGCTGACGGAGGCGGGCAGCTCACTCCTGCCAGCACCAGAGAAAGGGATGCAACTGGTAAAGGGCTGAGAGGTGTCTGGTTTAATTAGTTTCGTATGATCGCTGCTTTGTGCAGCTTTGTGGGGGGATGCCCCTCCTGGCCCTGCAGGGACCATCATGTGTGCTCTCTCCTTCGGCCCAGCGCAGGGGCTGGTGCCCTGCAGAGCTAATCTGTGCAGCGGCTTTGGCATCTTGACCCGATAGGTGTGGTGTGTGCTATTGCAGAAGCTCCAGTCTTGGAAAGGGGCTGCCAAAGGTGGTTTAGGTTTCTACCCCAAAAAAAGACAAGCCCCAAGCCTAAAGGGCTTAAAAGCTGACAGTTTGGGAGTCTTATCTAAGACCTGACCAGCAGAGAAGATGCCCAGGAAAGGACTTCTTTCCCTGGAGCCACAACCTCATGAGCATATCTGTATTCACGTGTCTTCTCCTCCCTCCCTTCCTCTTCTCCCAGCGGAGTTCCTGCAAGCCCTGACCTCCAATTACACCATTGGATTTGGCAAGTTTGTGGACAAAGTCTCATCCCCTCAGACAGACATGAGACCTGAGAAGTGAGTGGGGCCAGCGGGTCCCTGGGGTGGGAGCGGAGAGGGGAGGGCAGGCGCCTTCTGTTTCTCCATGGCTTTTCTGATCTTCACTTTCTGCGGTGTGCCAGCCTCCATCCACCTCTCTCCCTTCATTGTGAATGTCTCCCCTGGCCTCCCCGCCCTGTGCTCAGGGCTTGCTGTAGCACCGTGCCAATGCCGGCAGCGTCCTCCTCTGCTTTCAGACCTTCCCCGCTCTGCCACAACAGATTGCGTGTCTTGTCTTCTCCTCTATTTCTGCCCTCATCCCTTCTGCCTCTCAGTGCTGACGGCTTGCCAACTCAACTTCATGTCTTTCCTTAAGGGACTCCCCAGCCCCTGGGTGCTCTCCCCATACTTCCTCTCCTTGCACCCAGGCATCCCTTTGCTCCTGCCCCCCACAAAACCCCTGCTCTCCCCTTCTCTCCTAGGCTGCGCGAGCCCTGGAACAACGCCGACCCCCCCTTCTCCTTCAAGAACGTCATCCGCCTGACCAGCAACATCGACCACTTCAGCAAGGAGCTCAGGAAAGAGCGCATCTCCGGCAACCTGGATGCCCCCGAGGGTGGCTTCGATGCCATCCTGCAGACAGCTGTTTGCAAGGTGATGGCGGCCAGGGAGGCAGGAGCTCTGTGGGCAGGGCTCCGCTTTTAATGAGCGGATCTTCTTGATATCGAGTGATGAGCAAAAAGAGCAGCGTGCTGGGCAGCTGAGACAGCCAGGGAGCCCAGGTTACACGTTCAGCTACAGTCAGTTCTTGCCCTCCCAGCCGCACGCTCCTGGTGCTGAGTTCTTTTGCATCCCCAATTTTTCCTCGGTCTTAGACCATCCGCGTGTGCATCTCTGGTGTTGGATCCCCAGCACAGGAGCCGCTTGCCGGGCACCCTGCACGTGCTCCGTCCCTCTTCGTGCCCATGGTGGTCAAACTCTGCTCCCTGGAAAACAGCCTGCCTGGGCTTGGCCATTTGGTTGAGGGATGAGCACAGCTCCAAATACACCCAGAGAAGCATGGGCTTGCCTGCTGTACTTATATGTGCCTGGCACCGAGCTGCTGGGAGACATCCTTTGTATTGGGGTGCAGACGGGGGAAGCGGAGACCTGCTGGCTCGGGTTCCCAGGGCCATGTAGCTGGTTGTGTTTGCTGCCAGGTGGAGGTGGTGCTCTTGCCCCTTGGGTTTTCCGATTCCTGCCAGCACTGGCCTGCCGACAGCTGCAAGTGCAGTGCCGTAGTTTGGGGGGCACAGAGATAAAGGTTCTTTCTCCCCCTCCCTGGCTGTAGGATAAGATCGGCTGGAGGAAAGACAGTACTCACCTGCTCGTGTTCTCCACCGAATCTGCCTTTCACTATGAAGCTGATGGTACCAACGTCCTGGCAGGGATCCTGACGAAAAATGATGAGAAGTGTCACCTAGACACCAGCGGCACCTACGTGTATGACACCAAGCAGGACTATCCTTCGGTGCCCACCCTGGTGCGCCTGTTGGGCCAACACAACATCATCCCCATCTTTGCTGTCACCAACCACTCCTACAGCTACTATGAGGTGAGGAGACCATGGCGGCGGTGCTACCTGCACTTACCTTTCCTCCAGGACCATTGCTCCTCTGCCTGCAGCTTGGCTGTGAGGAGAAAGTGTTCTCCCATCTCTTGTTCCCAAGCACTAAAACAACACCTTGATACTTCGAGAGGGTGCCATAGTGTGTTGGGGGGCTGCTCCGGGTCGTGGGAGGTCTTGGGGTGTATTATTGGGTGCAGGAATCTGGGTTCCTGGAGGTGTCCCTGGGTTGACGTCTGTTTCTTGTAAAGCAGTGGGGACACAGAGCTGGAGAGTAATTTAGGTTGGAAGGGACCTTTGGAGGTCTCTGGTCCAAGCCCTGCTCAAAGCAGAGCCTGTTTCAGTGCTAGAGGTGGTTTCTCAAGGCCTTGCTTGGCTCAGGGGGCTCCTGTCTCTCTGCAGAAGCTGCACAAGTATTTCCCCATCTCTGAGATCGGGGTGCTCCAGGAGGATTCTTCCAACATCGTGGAGCTGCTCCACACAGCCTTTAAGGTAACGGTGCTCTCTGGGGCTTCACTCTTGCTCCCAGGGGAGGCAGAGGGTGGGCACCTCCTGCCCAGGGGAGGAGGCAGGATGCAGCCCCTCTGGGGCCGGCTGTAGGGTGCTCACAGGGCTACTGCTGAAAATCAATGCTGTGATTGTCTCCTGCCACCCAGCGCATCCGCTCCAAGATGGACATCCGAGCTGACTTCATCCCCAAAGCCATGAAGATAGAGTTCACCTCCTCGATGTATGAAAAGACAGAATCTGGCTCCTTCCACATCACCCGTGGGGAAGTGGTGAGTCCCTGGATGGCCCCGGAGGGGAGGCATGTGCAAGGGGCTGAGCCCTCTGCTGCGTCCCTCCTTCCTTCTTCACCCGAGGTTGGTGCTGCCGAGCTGTGGTCCAGCAGAGCTGGCTCACTCCTGTGGCATGTCCCTTCCTTCCAGGGCAAGTTCAACGTGCGCATGAAGGCCCTTGAGCACATTGGGGGGCAGCACGTCTGCAGCCTCCCTGAGAAAGACCGGCAGGGAGTTATCCATGTGAAACCCACATCCCTGAGCGACAGCCTCAACATCACAGCCTCTGTCGTCTGTGATGTGTGCCTCTGTGAACAAGTACGTGGGGGTGCGTGTTGCAGAGAGGTGACCTCCTCCTGACCAGCCTGGGGTGGGAACGCGTTGGCTGGTGCATGTGGGTCCTGCTCAACCCCTCACCGTCGCTCTCCGGAGGCTCGGCCTGGCCAAGGACACCTTCACCAGTCTGTACCAAGCTGGGCATGCTGTGCTATGGCAGAGCTCAGTCTTGCGGGCGAAACTTTGCCCCTAGATCTGCCTTTTTGATTCCTGCAATGGTCTTAGGGGCTGTTAAACCCATGTGGCAACATCTCTTTTCCCTTCTCTTACAGCAACAAGAGTTTAGCTCGCCCAGCTGCAGCTTCCATGGGGACTTTGTCTGCGGACAATGCATCTGCCACCCGGGCTGGTAAGGACTTTGTCCAGCTCCATACCACTCCCACTCCCAGGGTTCCTGCTGGGTCTGGGGACCCACAGTGGCACGCACTCGTGCCCTGGGCATCTTTCCCATGCGCAGTCCCCAGGCCAGGACCCTGCTGTCCTGCACTCTGCTCCCACCTCTCTCAGCACCATTTCCTCCCCACCAGGCGAGGGGACAAGTGCGACTGCTCCCCAGCATCGTCCCCCAACAACGAAGCCTGCATCCGCGATGGGGATGTGGAGCCGTGCTCGGGCCGGGGCGAGTGCCTGTGTGGGAAGTGCCAGTGCTACTCCGAGGACCTGACGCAGCGCTTCGATGGGATGTTCTGCGAGTACGACGTCCTGCAGTGCCCGCGCACCTCCGGCTTCCTCTGCAACGGTGAGAGCAGCCCTGCCACCCCCAGCACCCCCGAGCTGTGGGGTGCACCATGCCGGTGGGATAGGCAGGGTGTCCCTGGGCTGGTGGCACTGGCACGGGGGGGGGGGGGTTGAGTGACTGGTGATGGGCTGCAGGGACTCTGTGCTTGCAAATGTGCGGGGAGGATGCCATGGAGTCTGTTTGCAGCCCCTTTGCGCCCCAAGGAAAGCAGGAGAGCTGGGGTAGCCTGTGAGCAGGGCCAGGGGAGCGGTGCCACACCGGTCCCTGGGTAATGCCTCCTCTTGCGTCGCAGATCGCGGTCGCTGCTCCAGCGGTTCGTGCGTGTGCGAGAGCGGCTGGGAGGGTCCAGGCTGCGAATGTCCCACGAGCAATGACACCTGCATCGACAGCCGAGGGGTAGGTCCTGCCCTGCCCGAGCGAGGGGCGACTGGGCCAAGCAGGGCTGTAGCAAATTGCCCCGATGCCCGAGGCTCAGGGCCGCTGGTTGCTGGCACCTTGCTGACTCCCAGTGCCGCCGCGTGTCTAAGGCTGCCCGTGGACGCCAACCGTCACCTCTTTCCTCCCAGGGCATTTGCAATAACCATGGGAGGTGCGAATGCGGCAGATGCATCTGTGACAAGTCTTCGCTGTACACCAGCTCCACCTGCGAAATCAGCTACTCCCTGGTGAGGCTCAGCCCGGGTTCCTCTGGGTTTATCACTTCTCCTTCCCTCGTAGAGCCTCTGGGGAAAGAAAGCAAAGCAGAGACAAAGACCCATCTTGGTCAGGAGCTAGGCGTTAGTCTTGCCTGTCCTGCCTTCGGTGGCCAGGAAGGGTCTGGTATGGGAGCTGCTTTGCGGCCGCAGGCTTTCCTTGCCCTCCGGTTCACCAGCAGCAACTGTTGGATACCCAGCTGTGTTTATCTGCACGCTGGTGGAGGGCAGAGGTTAGAGGCTTGGCTCCTGGCTTGTCCTGATTTGTCTCCAGACTGGAAAAAAAATAAATGTCATGGTCTCATGCCTGTTTCCCCACTGATGAGTGTGGGCTAGTCCCACAGTGGGAGTGGAGAAAGCTGCCTGGGTTGTATTTTGGGAAGGCCACCTAAAACCCTTGGAGAAGCTTGAATCGCTACCCAAATGCAGGCTGTCGGTGTAAGGGATTTTGGAGATGGCTTGGTTTAGCTGCTTGCTCTCTTATTCCTCTTTTTGCCCTTGCCCTGGACTGGGGTGAGGACGCTGCGTTGCCTCTCCCGCCCTGCCTCTCAGAGGCGATGTCCTCCCTTGTTCCCCCGTGGGCTGTCTCCTCACCATCCCACCCTGCCTCTCTGCCCAGGGCTTCCAGGCTGTCTGTGAGAGCATCCGGGACTGTGTCCGCTGCCAGGCCTGGGGAACAGGCAGCATGAAAGGGAACTGCAGCACGTGCCACCTCCAGATCCAGATGGTGGAAGAGCTGAAGAAAGGTACCGGGAGAAGAGGAGCTGGGTGCAGACGTGCGCGGCGTGTCTCCTGCGGGCCCTGCGCCGCGTGTGTGCGTGGGGCTGTTCCCCAAGCTTTTTCTGGTCCTGATGACTTTGCAACCATGTCCCCTCCCTCTGCAGAGGAGGCCAGCGAGTACTGCTCATTCCAGGACGAGGAGGACGATTGCACGTACCACTACACCCTGGAGGGAGACCCCACCGTCCTCCCCAACACCACCGTCCACGTGCAGAAGAAAAAAGGTGAGCAGGGACCTGGCAGGAGGGGACACCCAGCCGGGGGTCTGGATGAGCAGTGACCTGCTCCACAATGCCTCCGATCCCTGCTTTGTCCCTTTGCTGTGCCCCTGGGCAGGATCAGCTGCAGACAGTACCTTCCTGCCCACCTTCACGGGTGACAGGGGTGGGTGGCATTGGCTGTCACATGAACTGCAAGGAGGGGAGTGTAGCATCCTCAGAGACCAGTACCTTCAGAGATCAGTGCTTTTTCACTGCCGGCACGGGCAGGGATCGATGACAGGTGCTGAATAGCCCCTTGGCATGGCTAGATGTGAGCAGAGAGGTGCAGCAGTTCTCCCCGAACAGCACTTTTCGCTGTGAGCACCAAAGGAGAAGTTCCCAAGCTTAACGGGGCTGCTCCATCCCTCTCGAAGAGCTGTGGTCCAGCCTGTCCCCTCCGTCTCTGCCTCCCCACTCCCTCCCTGCGCACCCCACGCAGGGGGCTGATGCCCGGCAGTGACGTTGCTATCGCTTGCAGAGTGCCCGCCGGGGAGCTTCCTCTGGCTCATCCCGCTGCTCATCTTCCTCATCCTGCTCCTGGGGCTGCTGCTGCTGCTCTGCTGGAAGTTCTGCACCTGCTGCAAGGTGAGTGCCTCGGCCGGCTGCCCCAGCCCGGGGGGAGGACCAGGTAAAGGCCAAAACCGTGACAGATCTTCAGAATCCACCCAGCCTCCAGCATGGCCAGATTGGCAGGGGCTGGGTGCCAGAGGCACCTAGCACCTCTGCTGTCGCCGACATGAGCTGCTGTGGGCTTTTCCCCATGTCTGGCTAAAATCAGCTTCCAGAGCCCCATCCGCCTGTCACCCACCCATCCCCACTGATGTGAATCCTCCCAGCTGGAGACGGGGGCTTTTTCTTTTTGCCCTTGGCCACAAAGTGATCGTGTCTTCGGCCATTTGTTTTCTAGGCTTGCCTGGCCCTGCTTCCCTGCTGCGCACGAGGTACCAGCCCTTTGGATTGGGGGGAAGAGGGATCTGTGGGGTTCACTGCCTTCCTGGGTTGGGGGGGTTGTGCTGGGATAAGCGTCCCTCCTCCTCCTCTCTGGGCTGGATTCTGGTGTGCCCTACTGGGAATCCCACTGCTGGCCCCCCCCTGACCAGGGTCCCTCGTAATGCCTAGCTGGTGTGACGTGCTCTCCCCACTCATGGATGCTCCTTGCCCCTCTCTACCCCACTCCGCTCCTGACATCCCAACACCCTTAGTGTGGTGAAAGCCCTAAAGATTCCCCAGAACAGTCTCCAGTGTGGGAAGTTGATGGGCTGGCATTGTCCCAGTCTGCCCAGACTCTGACCCTGCCCCTGGCTCTGCAGGTCGCACCGTTGGCTTCAAGGAGGACCACTACATGCTTCGCCACAGCCTCATGTCCTCCGACCACCTGGACACCCCCATGGTCCGCAGCGGGTCCCTCAAGGGTCGGGACACAGTCCGCTGGAAGATCAACAACAATGTTCACAAGCAGGGCTTCGCCTCCCTCGCTGCCGCCAACCCCAAAGATCTCGGTGAGTGCCACATCTGAGCAACGGGGCGCAGAGGAGATGCGGCGGGTGCCGTAAAGGACACGAACCCTTGGTGGTGGCTGCCAGCTCCAGCAGCCATGCTATTTCTTCCAAGCCCAACTGCAAGGGAGGATGTTCCTTTGTCTGCTCCTATCCTGGAGGAAGCCGAGCAGCACGCTCCTGTGTCCAGCCCTGCCGCAGGACAGCTGGTAGCCTTGGAGACCTCCCGACAGCCTCATGGTGGATGTACCCTGCACGCGTCTTAGTCTCATTAGCTCAGGGACCTAGCCTTGATTTCACTCATCAGTCCAGAGCCACCACTGGACACCGTTTCCTTTGCTGGAGCTGGCAGAGAGCTTCCCGGTTAGGCCTCCAGCTCTCGGAGGGTTTTCTTTGCTGGTGCTATGGGGTTTGGGTGCTAGCGATACAGGGTCTGGACGCCGAGCGTCGTGCGTGTCCCCGTGCTTCCAGCTGTCGGCTGGGTCATTTCTCTGACCAAGAGGGACAGAGTTTGACTTGGAAATTTCTCTCTTTCAGTTCCCTATGGGCTGTCTCTGAGGCTGACCCGGCTTTTCACGCAAAACCTGGTGAAGCCAGACTCCCGGGAGTGCGAGCAGCTGCGCAAGGAAGTGGAGGAGAACGTACGAGCCCGGGCTTGGGGTGGGACTGGGGGACAGCCACACTGGGGGGGTGTCTGCGGTGCTGGGGAAGGGGGAACCCAGACACCTCTTGAAAGGAAGAAGAAATTTTTCCTCTTTCTGAAAGAAAGCATAATTTTTAAGATCGTGACTGTGAGAATTTTCAAGGCATCATGTTGATGAGATCTGAGGTTTGCTTCGGGGCACGCGCTCTGAAGCTCCTGTTTGGCTTCAGTTGACAGCCCTTTGCCACATCCTGGGGACAAACCATGTGGTGGTCTCTGCCTGGTGTGGCAGGGCAAGAGGGGAGGACCCAGGGGTGGCCAGAGGGCTCTCGTGTTTGCTGCCATCAGTGTCTGCTCGCTGAGCGCGTCCCTGTTCAGCAAGGGATGTGTTGTGAAAGTCCCTCTTGCTCCTTCTAGCTGAATGACATCTTCAAGCACATCCCCGGCTGCCACAAGCTCCAACAGACCAAGTTCAGGTGAGCCACGGCGGGAGAGACCTCCTGCGGGGCAGGGTTCCCCCAGGGCCCTGCCGATGAGGGAGTGGACCAGAGGGCTGGGGTGTGAAATCTGGGAGGCCAGGAGGGAGCGTGGTCTGCAAGACAAGCCCAGCGCAATGCTCCTCATTGCTTTGGGAAGCCCAGGGCTGGAGGGAGCAGCCAGGCAGGAGGGAACATGCGATGGGGCCGCAGGCTCTGCAGGATGGGTGGGCACCCCCAGGGCAGCTGCCACCGCTCAGACCTGCACGGGGCCGTGATTCACACAGAACTTTGTCTCCCCAAATGCATTAGTCACTCTGATTTGTGGTTTGGATTTTTTTGTTTGTTTTTTGTTTCTTTTTTCCAGGTTACAGCCCAATTCTGGGAAAAGGTAAGAAGAACTTGCGGGTCTCTCTTGGGCTGCTTCTCCCTTTGTACACGCACGTGTGGGGCGACCGAATGCCCCGAGCACTCACTAACCCCTGCAGCTCCTACGTGAGATGGGCAACCCTGGCCTCAGCCCTCTCTCTTCCCACCGGCTGTAGGCAGGACCACACCATTGTGGACACTGTGCTCACCGCCCCTCGCTCGGCCAAGCCAGAGATCATCAAAGTGATGGAAAAGCACGTCTCCCACGAGGCGTTCAATGACCTGAAGGTTTCACCGGGTTATTACACTGTGACCTCAGACCAAGGTAGGGAGCAGAACCTAGCGCTGCCTCCTGGCTGGGCAGGGGGGACGCTTCCCACCTCTCACCATTGCTCCTTCCCCCAGATGCTCACGGGATGGTGGAGTTCCAAGAAGCCGTGGAGCTGGTTGACGTCCGTGTCCCACTCTTCATCAGGGAGGATGACGATGATGAGAAGCAGCTGCAGGTGGAGGCCATTGATGTCCCCACCGGCATTGCAGAGATTGGACGCAGGCTTGTCAACATCACCATCATCAAAGAACAAGGTGAAGGGCTGCAGCCGTGGCACGAGATGAAGGGCCTTTGTGTGTCCCATGTCCAGGTGGACTCCTGTGGTTTCGCAGGAGGGTGCAGCCCGCCTATCTGAGCTCCCCCAGATCACAGGCCACAGACTTGCTCGATGACTCTTGTCTTAGAGCTCTTATCTAGAGCATCTTTTAAAGCATCCGAGGGAAGGTTGTCATCCCTCGGAGACCCAAACATCTGACCACCACAGGTTTAGATACTACCAATTCCACGGCAGATCCAGGGCTGACCGTACGCCTCTGCTGCTCCAGTTTATAGGTTGCTGGACTAAAGTAAACCCTCTTTGCTGGTATGCTGTGCTCGGGGCAGGTGAATGTCCCCAGCAGTTTGCCTTTGCTTCCCATCTGGTTGTTTGGAGCAGGGAGCAGGAGTCAGGAGTGGTTAAGTCTCCAGCCCATGCAGCAATATTTCATACACAGTTCACGCCCATGGGTGATAGGAATTCTGTTTAGGGAGGACACCTGCATGCTTGTAATGTGATTTGTCATATATTTGCTCTACACATTCCTCCTCTCCTGTCCCTTCCAGCCAGCAGCCTCATCACCTTCTTGCAGCCAGCCTATTCCCACAGCCGCTTTGATAAGCTGGCCAAGATCCCTGTCCTCCGGGAGATCATAGACAACGGGAAATCCCAAGTCACGTACAGGACACGAGATGTCACTGCCAAGAATGGCAGGGTAAGGATGATGCTTGTGGCCTTGGCAGGCAGGAACGAGTGGGCGCAGAGGGCTGGGAAGGATCTGACCCTGGGGCTGCAGAAGGAGCAGCTAATCAGGCTCAAAGGGGATGTGGTCGGGAGAGGGGAGACCCAAGGCTTGAGGTTAGCCCAAGGGGAGACATTCCCCTCCACCCCTTGCCCCCTGTGCCTCGGGGACCTGAGAGGCTGCCTGTACCTGAGACAGAAGGCACGGGCTGCCCCCTGAGCCGTGGGCACTGGGAGGCAGGTGGGGGTTCACTGGGAGACGAGGGGAAGCTCTCTGGGAGCCTTCTCATGGATGCTGTGGGCTATAATCGCACACCTCTTCTCCACCAGGACTACATCTTCACAGAGGGTGACCTGGTCTTTCAGCCTGGGGAGACCCGAAAGGAGGTGCAGGTCCCTTTGCTGGAGCTGACCGAAATAGATACCCTCCTACACAACTGCCAGCTCAAGCAGTTCGCCATCGACCTCCTCCATCCCAAGTACGGCGCCAAAATCGGCCGATACCCCCACACCACGGTGACCATCGCCGACCCAGGTAGGGGGTGGCAGCCAGGGGATGGGGAATGGCAGCAGGGGGTGTGGGACCCCCACCCCGGACCAGCCCACCCCGAGGTGGTGAACAGAGCGGCTCCTCGCCCAAAAAGCAGCAACAAGCTGGAGGAAGCTCCTCCAGCTCCGACTGGTAGATTTGGGCCTCCCTCTAGAGGCATTAGTGGGTATAGACAGTGGGTGGGGAGAAGATGGATAGTCCATGCCACAAAAGGAGATAGAGAGCATTCTTCGTTCCTTTTCCTCGGGGATTTGAATAAAAAGCTATAAAAATAGGAGGGAGGTAGGACTTGCCATGAGCTGTGCTCGGTGGTCCCTGTGGCTGGACAAGCAGAGCTGTAAGGGCTGTCATCAAGTGGGTCGATGACATAAAGGTATGTATGTTGTATGGGTCATGAATACTGGGGGTACCAGAAAGTTGCTGGACCAACCAGAGCCACTTCAGGGGCAGGCACTGGGGCTGCAGAGGCTCCAGAGAGCTCTCGGCTGGACTTGGTGGGTTTCCAGGAGAAGCAACTGGGCGACTCGAGAAGGTTCTGCCCATCTCTGTCTTCTCTCGTGGCATGTTGAAGCATTATTAGATACACTCACAGAGCTAAAGATTTTCAGAGGCAAGAAGGTGGTCCCTTCATTTCTTCCTACCTGGGCAGCCTGTGAGAAGCAGCAGGAGGTGCAGGACTTGGGGGGGTCTGAGCCCGGCTCTTGTGCTTGCTGTGTGGCTTTGGGGGCTGTCATCACTACGTGCCTCGGTTTCCCTTCCCTAGCGAGGGGCTAGCACTGATGTGCCCTTTCTTCCTTGTGCCTACAGAGGTGGTGGATGGTGTCCCCTCGATGACCAGCCTGAGCCAGGTCTCCCAGTCCCCCAAAGGCCGCCTGAGTGCACCGCTTAATCCCAGTGCCCATGCTCTCAGCTCCAGGGAAATCCGCTTCAGCTGGTTTCCTCCGCCAGGAAAACCTCTGGGATACAAGGTAAGGGGTGAGTGGATCCCAGGGGAAGGTGTGGGTCCCATCCTGCAGGTGTCTGACACACGCAGTCATTTGTGCCAAAGGGATGGTGAGAAGCAGCCCGAAGGAAAGGGAGCAAGCTCAGCCTTTCTGGCCCCCTCCGTCCTTGAGGGACCATTGCTGGGTGGATGTGGGATTTGCAGGAAAGATTCCTGGTGGGTTCATCTCCTTTCCATCACTTACCATGAAATGCCCAAAGGAATTTCACGGCCTTCCATTTCAGAGGAACGGCACAACACCCCGGCTTTCCCAGAGCACATCTAGTAAGAGATGGTGTGAGGATCTGAAGGAATCATGGCTTGGTCTTGCTTTGCCAGGTGAAATACTGGATCCAAGGGGACCCCGAGTCAGAAGCCCATCTCATCGATGTCAAAGCACCATCGGCAGAGCTGAGTAACCTCTACCCCTTCTGCGACTACGAGATGCAAGTCTGCGCCTACAACGCCATGGGTGAAGGGGCTTACTCTGACACCATCCACTGCCGCACACTTGAGGATGGTGAGCGACTCTGCACTTTGCTTCCCACCGCGTGGCAACAAGCTGGTGCATTCAGCATGGGGTCAGGGCTCCAGCCCGGAGCTCTGATGGTCTTGGGCATGAGCACCAAGCAGCCCCCACTGCGACTCAGCTGTGATCCGGGGAGCTCTGGGCATCTGCATGCTCTGGCTCCTGACTTGTGGTAACCTGGCCCCTTTGCTCTTGCCTTTCCAGTCCCCAGCGAGCCCGGCCGCTTGGCTTTCAACGTCGTGTCTTCCACCGTGACGCAGCTGAGCTGGGCTGAGCCTGCAGAAACCAACGGGGAGATCACGGCTTACGAAGTCAGTTATGGACTCGTTAATGAGGACAACGGTAAGAGCTCATGTTCTGACCAGGGCAGTCGTGGCAGTTCAGCCAGGCTGAGGGGCTGGAGCACGCTTTCTGCAAGTTGGGCTGGCCCCAACCAGCAGCAGAACCAGAATGGCTCCAAGCATATTTCTTGTGGAAACTGGGATCTGGAGGGGTCTCTTCTTGATGGAAGGAGTAGAGAATTCACCACCCAGAACTTAATCCTACAAAGCCCAGAGCAGTCTCCGTTTCCATTCACTTCCCTAGCGTTTTGTGTTGGCTTTCATCTTAAAAGCTTAGTTCCTAGGGCTAGGGTGCCAGGAAGATGCTATTTGGTGACACACCAGCAACAGGAGACCTCTGCTGTATGTTGACTCCAGCCTTGGGTTTGGGAATTTCCCCAAGATGATGTCATGCCTGTCATGAGCAGCCCAAATAGCTTCCGCATCTTGTCCCAGAGCCAGGCTCTGTCCCGACATCAAACCTCAGCGAGCCTGTTGGCCAAGGGTGGGGTGTTGTGGGGTCCTCTATCTCACGAGCTCATGGGTGATGTGCGTACCCATATTTGCAGTACCCATTGGCCCCATGAAGAAGGTGCTGGTTGAAGACCCAAAGAAGCGCATGGTGCTGATAGAAAACCTGCGGGAGTCCCAGCCCTATCGCTACCTGGTAAAGGCCAGGAATGGTGCTGGCTGGGGACCCGAGAGAGAAGCCACCATCAACCTTGCCACGCAGCCCAAGCGCCCGATGTCCAGTGAGTTTCTGCCCTGCCTGGGTGGGGAGCAGGGGAGGCAGGAGCAGTGCTGGGGAGTGCTCCCCGTCACCCCAGCTGCTTCACTGCACCCTTCCCACTCCGCTGCACCGGCCACCCTGCTGAATGCTGAAGGCCAGCCTGAGCGTGGGAGCCCTGTGTGGTTCCGAGCTGCTTGTCTAATGGTTCTTTCCACCTCTCCTCCAGTCCCCATCATCCCCGACGTCCCCATCATTGATGCTGAGGGAGGTGAGGACTATGACAGCTACCTGATGTACAGCACAGATGTGCTTCGCTCTCCAGTTGGCAGCAAGCATCCCAGTGTCTCTGATGATTCAGGTACGCTGCTCTGAGTTTTGCAAAGGTCAGTTTTAACGTTCATTTTCCTTGACCACAGCTTTCACCAATGAGCTTCACTGCTCTCTTCCTCCTCGTGGAGATGGGGAGATCCAAGTCACGGAGATGGTGGAGATCAGCCTTTCCAAAGCACAGTAGCTATATCTATGAGAACACTCGACTAGTCATAGTGTAAATGAGGACACCAGTGCCTCCTTGTCTTATCCATGAGGCAAAAAGTAATCTCAGCGTGGGGTGAGAGGGGAGCTTTTCATGGCCCTCCCCGCTCATCTTCCCTTCCTGTTGCCATTTGGCCGGACCACGAGAGTTACTGTCAGCAAACAAGCACTGGCAAGGCACAGACTTCTGAGTCCCTTGAATGCTCAGGGTCTTGGCCAAGCCAACGGGAGGGAACTCACCAAGTGCTGGGGTGGCATTGGCCTCTCTTCCTCCAGCACCTCTCTGAATGAGGCTGGCTCCCTTGTCTTGTACTGGGACAACGTGGGGAGGATGGGCCATAAGTGAAATGATGAGGCTTGTCAGTAGGATCTGGAGGGTCTTTCTTGGGAGAGTTCTCCGAGGCCTGGGATCCAGGAGCAAGCCCCTGGTCCTTGCAGGGGGCAGAGGTAATGGGAACGCCAGCAGTTCTACCATCCCATGCGCACATCAGAGAGTGAGGAAACCTCTCCTGAACAGAGGACAATTGTCGCAGACTCTTCATGACAGGGACAGGCATGTGGTGGGACTTCGACTCTTGCCTTTTGTTGTGATGGACACAGGGCTGGAAAACAGCCCTGGAGTTGACGAACCCCATGCATGTCACATTCCCTCCATCTACCAGTCACACGATGGTTGCACCGCCTGAACTCATCAGCCAACACTTGGCGAGACGGGCTGTGAACGGGTGTCGTTCCCACTGGCGCCTGCCCCTTCCTCTCCCCAGCAAGCAGCACAAAGGTGGTGGGTAGCCCACTCTGTCCCCTGCAGATCGTGCCAACACCAGTGCTTGCGTTGTCCCAAAAGGCTCCAGGTGGAAATATGTGCAGTTGCTGGGAGAAGACTTGGATCTTCGCCGCATCACCTGGAGGCTCCCACCTGAAACCATTCCCCGCCTCTCTGGCAGCAGCCGCCTCTCCTCAGACACCGAGGGGCTCCTCCGCGAGGAGGACAGTGACGTGGCTACTGGCAGCCTGACGAGGAGCGGGACCCCTCGGCCCCAAGCAGGTGAAGGACAGCTTCGTTACGGCACTGAGTGTCCTGTCTCGTCCTGCTCTGAGCCAAGGGGCCGGCAGCTGGGGTCTGTCCCAGTACGCGTCCCCTTCCTCCCCTCATGTGCCCATCCTCGTGTTGGCATGATGCACTGTTCACGTGCTGTAGTCTGCTTCAAAACCTTGTCCTGGTGTGTCTGCTCACAAGAGTGTCAAGGTAACCCCCATCTCGGCATGGACTTGGGAGCCTGCTAGCAAGTTGCTTCTACAAAAGGCTGGACCTTCAAGGCAGGAGCAAACTCAGATGATACCTGCTAAGTGCCACCTCCAAGGACAGCTCCTCACCTTAATTAAGTGTCCTGAGCTTCTGGGCAGATCTGCTGGACTGTTAATCAGAAAACACTCTCTCATGGGTAGCTGATCTCTCCTGGCCTGCTGGGAAGGGATGGGGGCTTGTCAAGGACCGCAACAATGGAGCAGAGTTTGCTTTTCAGATCCAGCTGAGACGGGATCCCGAGGTTTGGAGAAACTGCCTCCGTAAAGGGCTGTTTTTCTTCCACCTTCTTTTTTTAATCTGAAATTATAAACCTGTGCTTGCGCCAAAGGAGAGATGTAAGACTGTCAAGGCAGTGCCCCAGTGCGGCCGAGGTCTGGAGTTACCTTGGGCACCATGGGTGTCTCTGGTGCTGGATGTAGAGCAAAGTCTCCATTTACCTGTTTGTTTCCCCATCGTTGTGTTGGGTGGTTGTGGCTCGTTCTAGATGTAGCGCTCCAGAATGACCTTCCAGAGTGGCTGAAGCTGGGATGCAGCCGAGGCAGGACGCACCGTGATGCCTCCTGCTTCTTCCCCATGGAAACTGGAGCAGCAGCCCTGTCCACAGTCGTGTTCCTCACAGTGTGCCCTCTTTCACAGAGCACTTGCTGAATGGCCGGGTGGACTTCTCCTACCCTGGCAGTGGCAGTGGCACACTGACGAGGACAACGAACACCAGCTACCACCAGCTGAGCTCACACATGCAGCAGGAGTACAGGGTGATGGGGAGCTCCTCGCTGACAAGAGACTACTCCACGCTGTTGACGGGGCACGGTGAGTGCTGTGGTGATGGGACCTGTCCTTCCCTTCCACCCCCGCGACTGTCTTCAGACCCATGCCCTGCAAGTCCCGTTGGGGTGAGGACCACAGCTGAGGGGGCCTATGAACCAGAGATCTGGAAGGTCATGTCCTCAACACCCATGTGTCGGTGCTTTGCTAAGGCCACCCTGCTCCCAGGCCAGTTTGGAAAGGGTTCCCATCCCTCACGTGCAGAGTGCTCAGGAAAGGGAGCTACATCCTTATCCTTACACTGCAAAGCACCCCGGGAAGAGCACATGTCTCTTCTTCTTACTTTATCTAGCAGCATGGTTGCCTTTCAGCTCCACACGTGTACGTCAGCTGGCACTGACAGAAGGTTCTTAAAAGGCTCTTCAGATCTGAGCCTTAAAAAGTCTCTCTGCAGGAGCCAGCACCTGGGCTGAACCCGCTCTGAAGTCTGCAATGCTGTTTTTCTCTTTCTCTTGCACTGCTTCTGTAGATTACCCGGGGACACTCCTCCCTCCCATCCGTGAAGATGCTGGGAGGACAATCCCACGGCCCCGGGATGTGGGTTTCAGGAGCAGGGCAAAGGTGAAGGGTTACTACCCCAGCACTGGCTTTCGGGACTCTATAATCATGACTGATGGGTCTGCGGGGATTTGCAAGTACATAGGTACAGCTGTCTCCAGTGTCTTCCCAGCCACGCATCCCATAACAGCCAAGCCACTGGCCATCCATGAGCTGTTGCCACCCACTGCTTGCCCCAAACCCTCTCTCCATGGCTTGCTGTGTGCTGCACTGATCTTCCTCCCGACACGGCCTGCGCCTCCATCACACCACCTTTCCATTTACAGGTGACCTCAGCTGTTTCAACCCACCTGGGCTGATTAATACCACCACTGCCACCATGCTCTAACGAGCTGAACGGCTCATTGTCCTCGTCCTCTTCATTCCTAACAAGCTTGTTGTTCTCAGTCTCACCCCACAGGCTTTGGAGAACTCAGGGAGAACGTGTGCTCCATAGAGGTGTCTCTCTGCAAGCTCCTTGGCCAAAGCCTATGTCACTCCCTGAGTGTCGCCTGCCTGGGAGGCTGCTGTGCTCACCATGAGCCTTGTGTCCCAGTGGGCTGAGCTGGGCGGGGAGCCAGGAGCACCCAGTCCTGGTCCCATCTGCCTCCATCCAGTTGAACAGTTCCTGGAGGTGTTGGGCTGCTTTAGCTGTAGACTAGGGTTAGTCTTAACAGAGCTTCACTAGAAGATGTCCATGAAGCGTTTGGCAGACTGGACGGGGTGCTTTGGGGTGAGCGAGATGGGCCGCACACAGCACCTGGGCCCCTGCTCTGGTCTCTACCGCAGGGGCCTGAAGCTTACCTGGCCTCGTCCCACCCAAGGTTGGCACTCCAAGGCCATGGGACGTCACTATAGGTGTGCAGAGCCAGCCAGTCCCACCTTGAGATGGGCCAGCTTGCAGAGATGACATCTCACCACGTTCTCCCTGGACCATCAGGACCATCCCACGCTTGCGCGTGCCAGTCCCTCCTCTCCCCCAGCCCCGTCAGCCTCCAGATCTCCACCCTGACGTTCCCTTTTTGCCTCAGACTCCAGGCTGCCGCTGGGCATCCCCGACACCCCCACACGCCTGGTGTTCTCTGCCCTGGGACCCACCTCCCTGAAGGTGAGCTGGCAGGAGCCGCACTGCGAGAAGGAGGTGCAGGGCTACAGCGTGCAGTACCAGCTCCTCAACGGAGGTCAGTGAACAAGCGGCCGGTGCCCACCAGGCAGGTGGTGGTGGGAGTTTCTGGTGGTAGAGGGTCTGGTTTGGGTCTTCTCCTGGGCAACTGGCTCTGGATGACCCTGCTTCAGAGGCGGGGGGTTGGACCAGGTGACCTCCAGAGGTCCCTTCCAACCTCAACCATCCTGTGATTCAAGGTCTGGTCCCAACTCTGCTCTTCATGAAGCCTTGAGGAAATGTCTCAGCTAACCCACAGCTCTTGTTCCCATTTCTGCTGGGGGGGCAATTCCTGGGGTTGCTTGTGGAGTCACCCCTCCTCGAAAAACCTTGGACTCCTTCTCCAACAGCCCCAACATTTTAGTTGAAGGTTTTTTCATCATGTTGGACTTGGAGGAAGGATTGCAATGAAAATCTCTTATTATTACATGAAACTTGGGGCAGTGTTAGTGAAAATGTAATTCTTTCCGGCTGAAAATCCCCGAGTTTTCAAGAAGCTGTTGTTTGTCCCAAGCCTTTTTTAGAACAACATCTCATCCTGCACTAGCAGTGTTTGGTGGCAAGGTGTGATGGAGGTGGCTGGGTGGGTGACTTTTCCAGGCAGTTCATTTGAGATAGAGTTTAAGCGAAAGCCATGGCTCTGTCTTGCGCCTGCAACATGGGGCTGACATCCCCCTTCCCTGTGTGTCCCAGGAGAGGTGCACCGACTCACCATCCCCAACCCCAGCCAGAACTCGGTGGTGGTAGAGGACCTGCTGCCCAACCACTCCTACATCTTCAAGGTGAAGGCGCAGAGTGAGGAAGGCTGGGGCCCCGAGAGGGAAGGAGTCATCACCATAGAGTCCCAGGTGGACCCGCAGAGCCCGCTCAGCCCTGTACCAGGTGAGGTGGATGGGGGACAGGAGAAGGGTGGCACTGATGTCTCTGCTGCTGTCTACTGTGCTGGCCTTGCTGTTGTCTATCCCCATACCCCTTTCCTTCCTGACCCGGGAAACTCCAGGCCAGCCAGCCTTACTTCCATCCCTGGGAAGGTGATGGAGGGGCTCATCCTGGAGGTCATCTCCAGGCACGCAGAGGAGAAAGTTATCAGAAGCAGTCAACATGGATTCACCAAGGGGAGATCAGGCTTGACCAACCTGATAGCCTTCTGTGCTGGGGTGACTGGCGGGGGCGAGGAGGGGAGAGCAGGGGGTGTTGTTCACCTCGACTTCAGCAAGGCATCCGACACTGTCTCCCATAACATCCTCATGGACAAGCTAAGGAAGGTGGGTGGGATGAGTGGGCAGTGAGGGGGATGGAGAACTGGCTCAACAACAGAGCCCAGAGAGTTGTCATCAACGGGGCAGAGTCTGGCTGGAGGCCGGTGACCAGTGGAGTCCCCAGGGTCTGTACTGGGTCCAGTCCTGTTCAACACATCCATCAGTGACCTGGAGGAAGGGATGGAGAGCAGCCTCAGCAAGGTCGCCGATGGCACCAAGCTGGGAGGAGCGGCTGATACGCCAGAAGGGTGTGCTGCCATCCAGCGAGCCCTGGGCAGGCTGGAGAGCTGGGCCGAGGGAACCTCATGGGATTCACCAGGAGCAAGGGCAAGGTGCTGCCCCTGGGGAGGAACAGCCCCCGGCACCAGCACAGGCTGGGGCTGCCCTGCTGGGAAGCGGCTCTGCTGAGAAGGCCCTGGCAGTGCTGGTGGGCAGCCAGTGCCCCTGAGCCAGCGCTGGGCCCTCGGGGCCAAGAAGGGCAGCGGTGTCCTGGGCTGCATGGACAGGAGTGTGGGCAGCAGGGCGAGGGAGGCCATCCTGCCCCTCTGCTCTGCCCTGGGGAGGCCGCAGCTGGGGTGCTGTGTCCAGTGCTGGGCCCCCAGTGCCAGAAGGACAGGGAGCTGCTGGAGCAAGGCCAGCGCAGAGCCACAGGGATGCTCAGGGGATGGAGCATCTCCCTGGTGAGGAAAGGCTGAGAGACCTGGGCTTGTTCAGCCTGGAGAAGAGAAGGCTGAGGGGGATCTCCTCAGTGCTTATCAGGATCTGAAGGGCGGGTGTCAGGAGGGTGGGACTGGGCTCTTCTCAGCGGTGCCCGACGACAGGACAAGGGGCACCGGGCACAAGCTGGAACCCGGGAAGTTCCACTGAAATCTGAGGCAAAACCCCTTTGCTGTGCGGGTGCCAGAGCAGCGGCCCAGGCTGCCCAGAGAGGCTGTGGAGTCTCCTTCCCTGGAGCCATTCCCACCCCGCCTGGACGCGGTCCTGTGCCCCTGCTCTGGGGGTGCTGCTCACGCAGGGGGCTGGACGGGGGGGTCTCTTGAGGTCTCGGGATCCTGTGATTCTGTGATTCCCCATGCACTCACCTTCTACTAGCTGTCTAGACAGCTGAGCCCTTCCAGCTCATTTCACAGACGCTGTGTGCAGACCCCTCCCAGGCTCCTCCTCGCCACCTTCTGTGACAGTGACCTCTCGCTCGTGCCTCTGCAGGTTCGCCCTTCACGCTGAGCACACCCAGTGCTCCCGGACCGCTGGTTTTCACTGCCCTCAGCCCTGACTCCCTGCAGCTCAGCTGGGAGAGACCCCGCAAGCCCAACGGGTCCATCTTGGGCTACATGGTCACCTGTGAGATGCTGCATGGAGGAGGTATGGTGCCAGGCTGTGGAAGCCCAGTTCCCCGTGCAGAGCACAAGATACCCCCAGCAAAGGCAGCGACTTGGTGCATTTTTGTTGGGACCACCAACAAAGTTGTCTGTTTACGTCGGCGCAGACAAAGCGGGGGCATGAGATTCCGGGCCTGGGAGCTGCTGGACCCTCACGCTTTTTGTCATTGCGTGGTCTGGTGTAACAAATGGTGTAGGAAGAGGAAGGATCTGTAGCTTATTACAGCCCAAACCGAGAAGAGGCTGGTTGTTGAGGATCACAAATGTGCTAAAATAGGATTGTCTTAACTCTCAGTAGAACTGGGTGCGATCATATAGTCTGTGGGTGGCATAAAGCTTAGGGAAAGCCAAGACAGCAGCCGGAGTTGGGGGGACTGTGACCGCGGGGATGCCACTCCTCTCTGTCTTCACCGCTGGTATGTTTGTGTGGATTAGGGGAGCCCAGGAATATCTATGTCGAAGGAGACGACCTGGAAACTACCCTGACTGTGCCCCACCTGAGTGAGAAAGTCCCATACAAGTTCAAAGTGCAAGCCAAGACCACCCAAGGCTTTGGGCCAGAGAGAGAAGGCATCATCACCATCGAATCTCAGGATGGAGGTACAGTACCATGTCTTTGGGGAGGTGCAAAGATGATAAGCCTCTCGGACCCAGGAACACAACTCCTGGAGTCCCTTTCCAGCTATGGTGGTGACTCCATTTTCTGTGAAAGACACGGAGATGTTGTCTTCCGTGAAGACAATGCTGTGCCTCGTGAGCGCTGCCCGAACCCTGATGCACTGAATGAGGGAGGACCGTGAGAACCTGCCAGTGTTTGATTTATTATGAAACTTCTGCCTAGTTGTGCACATACCTGGAGGCAGCTTCTTACACTGCACAGGTGTAAGACCTTCCCAGTCCTCCCAGTTCCTCCTACGCCTGCCTCTGTGTCAGCAAGAGAAACCTCCTGAGCTGGCTGTTGGTGCTTACTCTTGGTTGAGGGGTTGGAAGCTCCTTGTCATTTCCTGGCTGACTTGCTCCTTTTCCTTCTCCCCAGGCACTTTCTCCCAGTTTGGAGGACAGCAGTACATGAGAGAAGAAGTGTACAACTTCCCCACCGAATACACCACCAAAACCAGCATCGGCCATTCCTCTCTGGATCCCCACTTCACAGGTAGGGGCTTGCTGTCTGCTTTGAAACCCTGGGAAAGCAAAGGATAACTCTGCTTGTCCAAAGGTCTGAGGGTGCTTTTACCTCAAGTGTCAAGAGCAGGGAGAGAGGGTCCATCAGGTGGGACTGATGAAGAGGACCAGAACCTTGTCCCTGCTCTGCCCCAGAGGCAGAGGCAGATGCTTCCCCATGTGCTGCCCAGGCACTGAGTTTTCAAGGTCCCCCAGGACTATCACTAGAGTCCAAATCATAGCTCCTCCTGCAAGGTTAGACCTCTTCAGAGCAGGAAAAAACAGAGAATTGTGATGGCCATCTTAAACTACATCAGTGTAGTTGTCCCATGTTGTCCCACTTGAACTCGTGGGTTCACGCTGCAACACGGAGAGTTCGGGAGCTGTTAGGAGATCCACCTCATTGACTGACATAGCAAAGTACGGAATCACTTGATCTGGAGAGGTTTTCCGTCAGTGAAAGCGGTATTTAAGGAGAAACCTCGGCCAGGAATTAACAGCTAGAGCAGATCCTGTTCCCTGGGACCCCATACTTAGCGCGTGGTGTCCTGACCACCGAGCTTCTCGTTGCAGATGGCATGCTCATGACGACCCAGCGAGTGGAGAGCGCCAGCAGCACCCTCACCAAACAGGTCACCAAAGAGTTCATGAGCCGGACCGTGATGTCCAGTGGGACCCTCACCAAACAGATGGAGAGGCAGTTCTACGAGGCCTGAGCCAGGGCAGGCCACCCGCCAGTGGGGTATTTGTGTTCAGATGGCAGGACTTTGTGGAACAATCCAAGGGTGCTTCATCCGGACGCTGCCGCGGTGCCTGGGCAGTTCCTCCTGTGGGCAGAGGCGCTCCAGGCTCTGGGCCTCTTCTTCGGAGCCCAGCGCACCCAAAGCTCTGGCACGGCTGGGTCATCAGGCGTGTGCTCATCCTTCAGGGCTTGCTCACCCTGTCCCGAGAACTCAGTTCTGCAGGCTCCACAGGGATGCCTTCCATGGACAATCACCGTTCTTCAGTGCCCATCCATCCAAATCCACCTGCCGAAATCCGGGCGTCTCGGTGGCTCCAGCCTCCCCAGGTAAAGGGAACAGAAAGATTTATTCTCAGGTCCTCAGTTTTTGAGAGGAACCCAGCTGGCAACATCCTGATTTATAGAGGGCCACCGTTTCCATCCTTGCTCCAGGTTCTCTGGCACCTTGCCTGTCCACTGCAGATGGTTCTTTTGTTCTGTTTGGGTTTTTTATATGAGAGCTGCAAGGTAGGCGTTTGGGGTAACCTATGCTTTCTTACCGCACTTACTCGTGTCTATCCTTCGCTGCTAACAGTTTGGTACCACGATAGCAAAGTATAGCCTTTCATTTGTATAGCATTACTCATGATGGCCTCTGCTTTTTTTTGTTTCGCATACCATATTGTACAGTTTTCATAGTATATATAAATATATATAAATGTATTTTATTATTTTATAAAAAAAGTGGAGATGGATGAGACCTATGCTGGATGCCGAGGCTACACTTGGGCTGTGGCTGCTGAGAAACATGAATAAGTGGAAGAAATTAGTTAAGGGCTTGATCCAAAGGCCACTGAACCCTGTGGAAAGCCTGTCGAGTAGCTAGTGGGCTCTGCCTTGACCCTTGCATCCTCCAGCACCGGAGACTCCAGCAGAAGGCTGCAAGCGGCCAGACGCGCTCGCTGCACAGCATCCACCGGCCGAGCACTCTCCAGCTGTGGCGTACGCGCGCGGAAGGGCTGGGAGCTGCCCGGAGGCGAGGGATGGGGATGGCCCAGGCAGCAGTGCCTGGAGATGGGAACGGTGCCTGGGATTTCCTACCCGGACAGCATGAGGTTTTGGGGCAGAAGATGTTGGGTATCTTTAAAAAGCCCTTTTGCCCAAAAGCAACACCCCTGAGGGGACCTGTGATCCCTCAGAAAGCACAAGGGAAGAGCAAGCCGGGGAGCAGCAGGCAGCTCAGCACCCTGAGCAAGCCTCTGAGCCTCCTCGGCTTCAGCTGTCCTCACAGGGTGCTGGGTGCAGGGCCGAGCTGGGACCCTGCTGGGACTCGTTTCCTGGCCCTGGGCACCATGCCTGGCGTCTCGCCACCCTCTGCCAACGTGACCGATTGGGCTCCCTGCCTCGCTGAACACCGCCTTTCCCTGGTGTACTTCAGCTCCGCGGGGGCAGGCGAGGAGCCCGCCAAAGGCAGGGATCCTGCCCGAAGCAGCAGCCGCCGCCGTTCTGCATTAGAGCTTCCAGCCGAAGCGGCAGCTGCCTGGCCTCCCGGGCACCACCGCCTGCCTGATTGGATCTGACGATGGACCTTGGCTTTTTTGTTGGGTGGTTTTGGCTTTTTTGGTTGGGGTTTTGGTTTTTTTTTCCCCCTGCTTTGGACTCGGGAGGAGACTTTCCAGCACTGACACCATGGAGCCCCCTCTCCTCTCTGGGCTGTTTGAGTGGGGTGGGTTGTACGCGCTCAAGCCAAAGACGTAAAGTCCCCAGGAGTCTCCAGGACTACAGCTGCAGCTAGGTCAGTTTTGAACTTGGGTCAAGAGATACTTCATCAACCCTGTGGTTTTACTATGCCTTCAAGAAGCACTTATTTTCTCTGAGCAAGTACCAGTGGCGTTAGCCTGCCTGCCTCTCACCTTTGTGGCTGGGATGTCCTCTGAGGCCGACGTGTCTCCTCCTGCACAAGGACTCTGCGACCCTTTCCCTGTGCTTTGCGGTCCGGGCTAAAATGCCGAGAAGTGCCGAAAAAAGGGAGTCCCACCTCCACCCATTTTAACCAAAGACTATCCCGTTATCCAGGAGAAGCGCACAGCCTCCGGGCCGTCACACCGGCCCCGGGCGCAAGGTGGCTGTGCGCCCAACCCATGCCTCGCACAGGAACAGCAGCACTTGTTTAATTTTCATCTGGTCGTTAGGGCTGGTGCCGTTTCAGCCTTTCCAAGGCAGATCCAGCAGCCTGCTCTGACAGCGGGTCTTTGATCAGATGGCTTCCCATTGCACTCAATAAATGTTTTCTCTACAGTCTGCCTTTTCCTTTTATTTAAAAAAAAAAATAAAAAATTTAAAAAACCCCCTCCGCTGCCCTCCAGCTGCAGCAGCAGATAAGGGCCATGTGCCAGAAGCCGATACCCAAAAGCAGGGGCTTCTCCCATGTGCCAGCGCCTGCCGCTCCTCCACCACCCTCCCCTCCCATGACCGCAGCTCCGGCGGCACTACTGGACCACGCGTCCCCAGGAGCGGCTTGTTACACCAGCGCGAACTGGAATTAAACCAGTCTCCTCTGAGGAAAGACCCTCAGTGACTTTGGCATCAGAGCTCGGCGCAGGTGGGCACAGAGCGACCGTGCAAATGTTTTGCATTTATTACGCAAATACCGCAGCCAGGCAAATTGATTCCCTTGCGAGGCGAGGAAAGCAGCAGCCGCCTCTCGAGGGAGGCGATCCCAGGCGAGGTGGTCGCTCCTCTACAGGGGCAGCACCTTTGCCCCTCCGGAGGGCTTGGTGAGGTGGAAGGTGGCTGTGCCGCTGTATTTCTCCTGGGAGGCAAGAGGAGTGGTAAGTGCTGGGGCTCCGGGGCCATACGATGCCGCGGCAAGAGGCTGGGCTGGGGGATGCCGGGGCCGGGGGGAGAACGGCCGCGCCGGTCAGCCCTGCCACCGCTCCAACAGCGGCCACAGGAGCTGCGTTTTGGGCACAGTCTGCTGTCCCGGTCCCGGTCCCGGCCCCTGCCTGGGCTCCCTTGGTCCGTCCGCAGCAGCGGGCAGGGAGGCTATCAGCACACCCCCAAGCTGACCCTTCAGCAGCCCCTTACGGACTGTTCTCCGTGACTTTTTCCAACCCCTTTTTGACCGAGCCGATGCCGCTGACCTCCACGGCCTCTGGCAGTAGCAGGACACTCACCGCCAGCTCTGCGCAGTGCTTCCTCGGCTCTGCTTTTCTCCTAACTCATCTTATTTTCGTTATTTTGGAGGATTTGAGGGTCAGGCCCACACTCACCCCTACCTACCCCCTTCGTTGTTTCGTAACTCCTGACCACATTCCCTCTCTCCCTCATCTCATCGGAGGGCAGAGGCACAGCCCCTTCAGCCTCTCCTCGTTTCAGACACCTTCCTCTGCCCCTCCTTTATCCCCCCCTCCATTTCCAGGGCACACCATGATCTCACAGAGCAGCAAAATGAGGCTCTGCCTCATTCACAGCCCCCGTTTCCTGACACCCCCACTTTGCTGGCGTTTTCAGCTCCCAGCGCAAGCCGAGCTGCTGATTTAGAGGACATTGATGACAGCACCGAGATCTTTCCTGGGCTGTAACGGCCGGCGTTAAGCTCAGCATTGCCTAGGTTTGGCTTGGATTACTTTTCCCTAGATAGATTTAGCCTTCCTGAAGCTCACCCAGCACCTTTTTGCTCACTTTCTCAATGCAGTAAAGGTCCTTGGGCAGCGCTCTGTGACCAGCACGGTGCTGACCTGCCTGCAAGAGCTTAGTAACATCGGCAGGCTTGGGGCTATCGCTGCGTGGCACCCGATGGGCTACAGCCACCCCCAAGTGCCGCAGGAGCGCAGCTTCAACGGCGCCCCCAGGCCATGGCCCTGGGTGTCTTCCCTTGGGATCTTAAAGTCAATCTCCTGGCACCTTCCTGCCGTGTACCTGGATGTGGTGCTGGGCTCTCTCTGCAGCCCCAGCCTCCAGCAGCGTCACCGTGCAGCCTCCGAAGCCGCCCCCGGTCATCCTGCTGCCATAAACCCCATCGACCTCCAGGGCTGCCGCTACCAGCTCATCCAGCTCCGGGCAGCTGACTTCGTAGTCATCCCTGGAGAGAGGAGACCCGTGGTCAGCCCTGTCCCGCGCCCCGGCCGCAGGCCCTGCACCACGAACAGCCGAACCGTGCGTCTTGGTGCGCCCATTGCCGTAGCAAACTGCAGCGACGCACCCCTGGTGGGATGGGGAGAGAATTGGAAGGGTAGAAGTGAGGAAACCCATGGGTTGAGATAAAGACAGTTTAACAGGGAAAGCAAAAGCCAAGCCAAGCCAGGAATTCATCCACCCCTTCCCGCGGGCAGGCGGGTGCTCAGCCCTCCCCAGGACAGCAGGGCTCCGTCACGCGTAACGGGGACTGGGGAAGGCAAACGCCATCGCTCCCAGCGTCCCCCCTTCCTCCTCCTTCCCCCAGCTCTATGTGCTGAGCGTGACGCCGTACGGTGTGGGACACCCCTGGGGTCAGCTGGGGTCACTGTCCCGGCCATGTCCCCTCCCAGCCCCTTGTGCCCCCCAGCCCCTCGCTGCTGGGGTGGGGTGAGGAGCACAAAAGGCCTTGGCTCTGTGTCAGCCCTGCTCAGCAGGAACAAAACCATCCCTGGGTTATCAGCGCCGCTTCCAGCACAGATCCAAACCGCAGCCCCATTCTGGCTACTGAGAAGAGAATGAACTCTACCCCAGGCAAAGCCAGCACCCTGCCTTACGCGGACGGATACATGAGCGAGGCTGCGAGCTCCGGGGACCCGCTGGGCGCTGCTGTAAGCGGCTCGTGTCCGTGGGGTACGTGTCCATGGGGCAGGACACGGCTCTGGCTGCCCCCAGCGCTGCACCCACGGGTGAGGGAGCCCCACGAGGACCCGGCGCAGCCTGCCCAGCCCCACGGTTGGCACATCCTCACCTGAGGGAGTTGTGACTCTCCACCATCAGCCTCCCAAACGTCTCGTAGTCCCTGACCTGCAGTGCTTGCGCTGCCCGGGTTGTCCGTGCTATCTCGCCGATGACATGCCTGGCCCGCCGGTACACCTCCTCGCCCAGCCGGCTCCTGGCCCCTGCGGAGGCATGCGTGCCCCTGCAGCAAAGCCTGCAACCAGCCCGTGCCAGAGCTTCTCTACTTGCGGCGCGCTCCCATCCCGGTGCGTGCACCCAGCCGCCCATCCCAGGTGCTGCCCCGCTGTCTCAGCCCGCGCCATGGGGCACCGAACTCCCGCTGCCCCGAGGAGCGGCTGGAGCCGAGGGAGGGACCGTCCCCACCTTCCAGCTCAGCCAGGGTGGCATCTCGCAGGCTGGCCTTGCCGAGCGCCGCTGCCGCCTCCTCGCACTGCCGCCGGCGCGTGGGGTATTCGCTGCCCGTCAGCGTGTGCCGCACGTTGGAGTTGGTGATGAGGACGGCCAAGCTGGCGTCGGTCAGCGGGACGAGGACGGTCTCCAGGGACCTGCGGCGAGAGCTCAGCACGGGCCGTGTGCCCGTCCCCGCTGCCTGCTCCAGCCCTCGGCCACCGCGGTGAGGCCACGTGGCAGGCGGCTCCTGCCTCCGCGGAGGCAAAGTCCATGTGGTTTAGGATTTCGCTCAAGCATTTAACTCCCTCCCAATTATTAGTCCCATAATAGACCCCAACGACTTCGTGGGAAAGACAGCCCAGGCAAGCAGCAGGAAGGATGCAGGAGGAGGATTCAAGACACAGGAGTTAAAACGCAGCCCCCGTGATGAGTTTTTGGGCTGGGTTCAGGGGTTAACCCCTCCCTGCACTCCTGCATTTACTTCATGGCCGCGGGGCCAGCTCGTCCCCACCTCCCCGAGGAGGTGGGCACTGACCTGCAGTCAATGAGAAGCGCGTGGCCTTCCTTGCCCATCACGGATATGAACTGGTCCATGATCCCGCAGGGCATGCCGGCAAACGTGTGCTCTGCTTTCTGGCACGCCAGCGCCTTGGCTACCAAATCACCGTCATCTGTGCCAGAGCAGAGGGGCGCAGTTAGCCGCTCCGGGACCTTTGCCCCTTGCCCCGGAGCAGAGGGAACAAACACGAAGGTAAAGGGTTGCTTTCCCATGGAAAGTGGGTCTGCTGCAGCATCAGCTGCAGGCGCTTGCTCCCACACCACCGCATGGCATCTGTGCCGACGTGGGTCCCCAGATCCAGCTGGATGCGATAATTTGACGCTGGTGTCTCAGACCTCTCCGTTTCTGGGGACACGAGTGTGGGGAGATGAACGATCCCATCTTCTCACCCCCCTGGCCAGCCCCAGGGTGGTCCGTGGGCTTTGGAGGCAGGGGCAGGTCAGGCTGGGTGAGCCGGAGAAGCCCCGCAGCCACAGCGGCTCCGGCTGCAGCAGCGTTTCCCCGAGGGCTGCGGGACCCTGCTACGGGCACCCCCCTCATCCCGCTCCCACCGGCTGCTGCCTTACCAGGGCAGAGCTGCTGGAGGAAGGTGTACGTAGCCACCTCCAGAGCGGCCGAGCTGGAGAGGCCCCCTCCCAGGGGGATGTCGCTGGCTATCACGGCGCTGAAGCCCGGCACGGGACCCCCTGCGGGAGCAGAAGGGAGCTGTGAGCCCCCGCAGGGCTGGGGGCTGCCCTGCCCCACGGCTCGCGGGGAGCTGACGGAGAGCAGCCCCCAGCCGATACCCCGTTTTAAAAGGCAGGGGGTGACCCCCGGCAGAGCATGACCTGGGCATCCCCCCCGCCCAAACCCAGGGGTCTTTGGAGCTGGAAGCGGCTGGACCAGCTGCTGCAGGATTGCATCGGCACGGGAAGAGCCCCCAGAGCACACCAAGAGCCGGGCGCCGAGCACCGGCCCCACGCGAGGGGGGCTCTGACCCTCCCGGCAGCCTTACCCCGGTAGTGCTGGATGACGCCCTTGATGTAGTTGGCCCAGCGGGGCTGCCCCGGGCTCAGGGGGCTGCCTTGGCGGGGAGCCGGGAACTGCACCCTGCGGGGCTCGTCCGCCTCCGCCGAGGTGGTGAGGATGGAGACGGTCCCGTCCCGCGTGGGGGATCCCACCAGCACCGTCCCCAGCTGCAGGGCCTGGGGCAGGGGGGGAAGGTGGGCTGAGACCCCGCGGCATCCCTTGGAGCATCGCTTAACTTAGTTACCCTTAACAGAGTTACCCTTAACTCCGGCCGCGGCACGCCCCGGCGCGTCACAGCGTTAAACGTCCCGGCTATTTAATGCCGGAGGGGGTCAGCGGGCATTTCACAGCCCCGGAATGCCGTGACCCCCCACCCCTGCTCGGCGCCGGGGCGCTGGCTGTTGGGCTCCGGCGAGGCGGAAACCCGTGACGAGGCCGTGGGAGGCGTCGGGAAGTTTTCTTGCCCGCGAGGGGCGTTCAGCTGACCCGCTCCCACGCTCCGCAGCCTCGCAATAACGAGCGGTGGGTTTGATTTAGGGCTGGCTGGGGGCTTCCCCGTCCTGGGGGAGGTCAGGAAGCCCCCCCGGCCGCTTCTAACCGCCTCTGCCACCAGCGCATCGCTCGCCGGGAGCGGGGAACTGTTGGACCGGGTGGTGGAAAAGAGGCTTCAACCCGCTCCCAAAGGGGCGGTCGGG
>VZTV01097949.1:2071-27998 GCA_013400875.1 Anhinga rufa | reverse complement strand
GGTGTGAGGGGGGGTCCCGGCCGCCACCGGAGCCCGGGGGTCCCTGCGTGTGTGTCGTCCCCCCCCCCGGCCCACGCCCGTGTCACCTCAGGCGGTGAGGCGTCACCTCGGGTCCCCGTCGCCCCGGCCTCCTTCCACCCGCCGAGGGCGGCGGCGTGAGGCGGCGCGGGTCCGCGCTGGGGGCTCCGGCGGCGGGGCGGTTCGTGTCCCCCCCCCGCCCCGGCTCAGGGCGGGCGGCCCCCGGGAGGAGGCCCGGAGGAGCCGTCGGAGGCGCGCGTGTGAGGAGCGTCCCCGGAGGAGCCCGTGCGCGAAGCCCGCGCGAAGCCCGCGGCCTCTTTCCCGCCTTTTCTCGCACCGCTCGGGCGCGATTTCTCCCGGCGGTGAGCGCGGCCGGTGCCCGGCGCGTCGCCTCCGGCGGCGCCTCGGAGCGGGCTGGTTGCCGGAACGCGTCTTTTCCTAAGCAAATAACAAAAAAAAAAGGAAAAAATAATAATAAGCTAACCCCCGCCGTTGTTTCACGGCGTCGCCCCGAGGACGCGCGCTCTCCTGGAGCTCGTGCTGCGCGGCGTTGGCCCGCAATGAAGCGTTTGGGCCGGGAGCCGCGGCGGCGGTCTTCGGTTCTCCTTTTGCGATAGGGGTGACGTGGGTTGAGAGCGAGCGTCGTCTTCGTGAGGGTGGGCTCGCGACGGGCGCGTGCGGCGGATGGGAGTACGTCGGGTGCTCCCTGCCCTCCTTAAAAGAAACAGGTTTTGAGGCCGTTCCTTGCCAACAAAACGCGTGTGCCAAACTGTCTACCCTTATCGTTGTAGGGTGTTGTCCGCAGGAAAAAAAAAATGTCGTTCAAACGACCCGTATCTCTTGCTTGTGTTGATGCCCCCACCCAAAATGAGAAGGGCAGGTTCAGAGCGTGGTCCGTGTTCTTTTAGTCGGCGTTTTCATAAGGTTGGTGACGGGCTTCTTCCCCGCGTTCGCACCGGGATAAAAAGCTGCGAGAAGTGCCGAGGCGTGGGTCCGTACAGCCCCTGCGCCCGCCGCAGGGGTCGCGGGCTGTTTGACGTCCTCTTCCTTCGGGCCGTTCAGGATAACCGAGTCTATGGCGGGATGAGGGCTCCTAGGTTTTAAGTCCGTCGTGAAGACCCTGCCGTGATCCTCAGGGAGCTGGCAAGGCGCAGCCTCGTGGGTTGCTTTACTCCTGGTGGTGTCTACGGTTGAAGTCTGACCGCCTCGTAGGAGCAGCTGGAATGAAGGGGTGTGCTAGGACTGTTGCTGCGGGGGTAAAGGAGGGCGCGGGACCTGCCCGTAGAGGTGGAGTGACGCTGCCGACAGAAACGAGACGGGGGGAAAACCCCAGGTGACGAGGAGGTGAGGTAGAGAGGTTGTAAGTACACTAGGTAGAGGAAGACGGAGGTGATAACACGGCGAAGCGTGACCATGGAAAGAAGGATATCGAGGATCAGGAAGGAAACAGTGGAAGAAAGAGCTCAAGAAATGGGAGGAGAAGGAGGAAGATCAGGACCCGGTAGCTGAAAAGGACAGAGGAGGAAAATGGGACAGCGTGGAACAGAGGTGATGGTGCAGTTAGCTTCTTCCCGCAGGGCAAAACATGTCTTTTCAGATGGATGCTAAAAATACTTCGGTGAAAACAGTTGCCGAGAAGCTGAATAACCGTAAGCGAAGGATGGGTTTGGGGGCTGCAGAGCGCTGACAGCGGGATGTGAGCCATACTTTGAAAGCCTCGGATTAGTACACGAGGTCACATCAGACTGTAAACCTCCTTCCGATAACATATGGGAACTTACTTGGTGGTCGTCCATGTGAACAAGTTGTATGTTGTCAAAATGTAAATATTTTCTTCCTTTTTTTTTTCTTTTTTCCCTTAAATATAGTTTGTTTCCATAAAATGACACGAAGGTTACAAGTTGTAAACTCAACTAAGCTTAATTATCTGCATACTTTGCTGTTCCCTGGGGACAGGCAATCTGGTGCTGGGCATCTCTGTCTTGGAAAGTTTTGGTTGTGTTTGTTAGGAAATGTTCCAATTTCTGTATCAGTGTCGATTTCTAAACTCTTGGAATTATTTGCGTGAGATTTTTTAGGTACTTTGAACTGCAGATCTCGGTCCTGTCAGGAAGCTTTTGTATTTGTTCTAGATGTACAGCAAAATGAAATCTGAAAAAAAAAAAGAATTATTGATGCTATTTCGCGCTTTTTGGCACTGTTTGCTAGTGGAAGGAGAGCCTAAAAAACCCCTTTGAGCGTGTCCTTGGTCGCAGTTGTAGCGTGCAGCTGGATGCTCCTGGAGACCAAGTCGTCCTGGTATACGCCAGACTTTACTATTTAATTATGAATGGCGTGTGTCTCATCTGGGGATCTGGTATTCTGTTTGTAGGACTTAAGCGAGTAACGAAACACTCAACAACTGCTCTTGTGCCCTCCCTGGGTTGCTGGAGGAGAGGTTCCGGCGCGCGGCTGTTGCGTGCGATCCCGCAGCTCCCGTAGTGGGATGAGGTCCCTGTGTTCCTCGGAACGGACGGGTGAGGCGGGCTCGTTTCTGGGGTCCCTGCGGGCCGGCGTGGCTTTGATCGGGTTCGGGCGCCGTGCCGTGCAGGGGTTAGTTGGCGGCTCGTAGCGGGAAGTGGATTTGGTTTGGGTACGCTCTGTCAAACCTCAGCTTGGTATTGACTTCGCACCGTTCCGCGGCTCTAGCTGGCTTGGTTATTTTTGTGTGTATCTGTCTCCGTCTTTAATGTGTTATCTACAAATGGAGAGAGGCCGAGTTCAAAGAAACTGAAAGCAAGCGATCAGTCACTTGGAGTTGTAGGTACCGAGTGCTCTGGTGTCGTTTCGTTTTGCTACCGTCTATCCTTTCGGCTGTTGCCTGTCTTCATTGGTTTTCAGTCAGACCGGCCTCTTTGATTGTGAATTGTAAAGACTGTATCCACGGCTTGGGTGTTTATTGATCTGGCAGAACTTAGATAGGTGAAAGTGGAGCAGTCCTTTGTTCACCGTGCATTCACCCGAAAGCCAGGCAGTTTAATAACTCTGCAGGAAAGCCAGCATTTGGGTGAAGATAAATTAACCTGTTTAATGAAAAAAAACAAAGGGTGCCTTCACTCTAGTCTATTCAAAATACTCACGCTCAAAAGCGGTGCTGAAAATATTCTGATTTAGGTGATGAGCTCTTCGGGACGCAGATTTGTTGGGCGTAACCCAGATCGTCGCTACTCAGTATAATTCTCTTGAGCGTGCCCCTCTTAAACAGGAGCAGCCATCCTGTAAATAACCCGCAGGTTTCCGTGTCCCCTCGCTTGAGTTCTGGACCGAGATGCCTGGGAGCGCGTCCTGGCCTCCTCCGTACTCCAGCAAGATAAGCTGTGCGGTTACTAAAAGACAAAAAACTTGCCTTTCCTTTTGCTCGAGGGGAGGAATTGGGGGAAATTCCTGACAGATGAGTACCTGCAAGTCGTGCTAGAACCGCATCCCCGCGCCTGGTCGGGCCGTCGCGTTAGCCGCTGCCGGCTTGCGCTTGCCCAAGCTTTATCTCGCAACCATTTCAGTGCCAGCCGTTTGGAGGTAGAAGGACTAGTAGTGCGCCTGAGCAACGGGCGTTTTAAGCGGGGATGAAAATCAGGTTGCTGCGATGCCGTGGTTACGGCTCGAAGATGGTTTTGTATTTGCGTGTGTTTGAGTAGCGCCTTGTCTAGTGGTTTCTCAGCCTTAAGGAGGAACTCTGATTAGAACGGTGATGGAAATACAGGTGAAGAAGAAATAAAAATAGCAAGGTCGTAGGTGGGCTTGGATTTCAATGGAAAGTTTGCACGCGCAGTCTTATTTATCTCAAAATTTTATGTTTAAATTCTTACTCAAAAGCAATGGCACGCAAAAATGCCCCTCAAAGCATTTCTAGTAGCAGGGAGTAATCCTTATCTTCTTATCAGTGGAGAGTGTCTTATCGCTGGCAGGGCAAACGCAGCTTGTCTGATCTCAAATGTGCAGACTGACTGTCTGTGGAAAAAAAACATCCCCCAAACCCAGGCGTGTAGCTAACACGTTTTCAGAGTTGCTGCCTTTTTTTTTTTTTGCAAGTGGCTTGCTCTTCTAGGACCCCTTGCGTTTGTCCGCATAGCCTGTTAGATTATACTGTTGATGTGCTTGAATTGGGTGGTCTTCACAACCTAGCAAACACGTTTAGGCTTTTGAAATTGTTTTTAGAAACCTTTTGTGTTCTTTTACACCATCAGAACTCTTACAATAACAAGCTGTTGCCCTAATTCTGCTTTGGTTTTACTGGTGACAGCCCTTTAGATCAATAAGCTGATATGGACCTATACAAAAATAGAAACTAGCCCTGTCATTGAAACAAAAAACCAAAGCAAACAAAACCCAAAACAAACAAAAAAAACTCCACAAACAACCTGGAAAACAAAAACAGCAGCAGTAAAGCCCGTGCATTTTTAGGTTTCGGGTTTGGTAATAATGTTGGAGATAGTTCGGAGAGCACAGAATAAGTCAGTACTTCTAAAGCAGGGACTTACCGGCGGTCTACTACAGCGTTACCTGTAAACGTCAGCTTATCAGGTGAGTAGAAGCTGGTTATTACTGCTCTTTTTGCAGTCTGCGTGAACTTCACGGAATACAAGTCAACCGCAAACTGTGCGAATAGGTACAGGAAGTTGGAAATATAAAGTCCTGGAGCGTAAGCAGGAAGGGCTGCCTTCGCAGCGTGTGCTCGCCACCGGCTGCACATGCCGAAAAATAACACCCTGGGCTTCACGGCTCCTCGCGGTCTGCATGGTGAAAGCCCGCGGCTTGGGAGAGGGGCTGGCGGGCGGCGTGGGTCGCGTGGCCCCGCCGGTGGTGCGGGCTGCGCTGTCCTGCCCGTCGATGCACGTGCTGAGGCCGCGCGGGACTGGGGCCGCGGTTTGCTGCCTGTGTATGCTTAATAAGTGAGTATTCTTGGATACCTAAAGTGCCAGGGAACTCATGTGCAGGTAACCACTGTATAGGTGGCATATATATATATATATATATTGCAGAGTGAAAAGCTTCATGTACCGCTGTGACACTTTCAGAACTAGTTTTGGTCTGGCTAGGCTTGGTATTTCCAAAACCCGAGACTCTCTGAGAGAGGAGAGGGATTCAGTCATGCAGAATTGTTCCAAGTTGGAAAAGGGTTCTTTCAGATTTTTAATTAAAAAAAAAAAAAAAAAGAGTATTGTGTTAATGCTTATACATTGCTTATATTAGCATAGGGGATAAATTTTTGTGGTATGGGAGACAAAAATGAAAATTAATAATTCTTTTCGAAAACCTCAATGCTTAGAGTTTCCCACTATATCGATTTTCCTCATTTTGTAGGTTTATATATCGTCTAATATTTTTTTATATTGTGTGACTTTTATTTTACGGAAAATTCTGTTGGAATTCAGTATTTTATTCTCTTTAGATCTGTTCTTTCCGCCAGAATAAGGTGTTTCTAACTTCCGTGAGCAGCTGACGTGTGCCACCTTCTTGTTACAAAGACCAGCGTCCTCTGGAAGTTCCTCCCGCGGCGCGTTCCAGCATTCCTGCCGGGCTGTTTGCTGGATGTTACAGCCCCTGCGCCGGCGGGGCAGGAGGGGATGTGTCAGTGCATCAGTTAATCACGCTTATTGTGTGGCATATTAGCATGAGCTGACCGTCACCGCTAGACTGTATTGGTACAGCGGGCTGTCAGCTGGCACAGCTGGAGAGCAGGCACGCGTCCCCTTCTGTTAACCCTGTTAGAAGGAGCTGTAATTTCTGAGAGAGAAGCAAAATAAAGAGCTGGAGCAAAAACGGCTTAAATCGCTGCGTCGCGGCTCACGAGACCCTTCTTGTCAGGACCCTAAGAGCTCATTTGCAGAGGATGCCGAGGTGGTGTTTTGCTCCTTCCGTTAACTTTTTCTTTTTGCCTTTTAAAAACTTCATACATCTTTCTGAAAGCACAAGAGACGGGGCCGAAAAAGGTGATGAGAAGTTACCTGGTCCATCCCTTTGCCTAACAGAATCGCCCACATCTAAACTGTTCCCAAGAATTATTTTTTTTTGTCTTAATTGCCGTTGCGTTCTGAATGTCGTGTCAGTTGGTGTCTTCCTGAAAACTCCTCAAACTAGACTTTGGTGGAAGCGTGGACTCCGGGAGGGAGGCAGTGCCAGAGGTTTCTGTCTTATAAAGACTTCATAGACTCTCTAAACTTTCTGTAACGTTCAGCGCGTCACTTCCAATCGGGTGCAAAGTCGTTACCGAAGGCTGCACCCTGCACGTGCACGGAGCCAGCCAGCCTGGTGTCCCAAATAAACGAATGGTCACGTGCCAGCAGGCTGGAGAGCGAGTGCAGTTTCTTAGCTACCTTTTTTTCCCCTCGACTTTACCAAGAGATAGCTTGTCTGTTGTATCAGGGCAAGCAAAAATACAAAGCCTTGCCAGAAGGGTACATCGGGAGATGCTGAAGGCTTGTGCTTTCTCAAACTCCACCTCGTGATGACAGCCAATTTAGATGCTTGCGATCATTTCCTCGGCAATCTCGGTCTTGTGTATTTTGATCGGCGCTTGATGCAGTTAATACCAGTTTGACATTTGAAATATCACTTGGAATGAATGTTCCCTTAAAATGGATACCAACAATTTCTTCTCTGCTTAGCTTTCTTGCAGGCTGTCTTCTGGCTCGTACACCCTCACCCTGCCGTAGTGTTCGCTCAGGTTTAGGAGGTTACTGTCGCAACAAGAACAGTTCTAGGTTTTCTTTGAAAGAAATATTTCAATTTTAAGCGCTGAAGTGCAATGATGGCAATTAAAGTACTAGCTCGCTGAAACGCTTGATCCTGGCCCGATTCTTATCTCTTATTAAAAGTCAGAGATGTTTATTTGAAAATAGTTGTCGGAACACTGGCAGAAGGGAAACTTATACCAAGTTTGTGGTCAGACAAGAAAAATCTTAGGCCATCCCTAGCTCTCTGTTGGTCAAAAATTGGGAATGCATTTCAGTAGAGCATACTGGCTTATTAAGAATGATGGCACTGTTAACTACACTTTAGAAATTAAGGGTGGATTGCTTTTTATCATTGTACGCCTAGAATTTCCTTAGATTAATAAGCAGTCCTGCACGTATGGAAAGGGAAGTAGTTTCTTGAAGCTATACCTGATGAATAGCTGCAAAAATCTGAATTCAAGTCAATATTGTTTTACTTGTTAGCCTTCATCCTCAGCGTGTCACCACAGCTCAAAAAGCTGTCAGCCTGCAACCAGTATGCTCAGAGGTGATTTTTCTCCTCTGTTTTTCAATAGACTGCGACCTTTCACTAATAGCACTAGAATATTCCCATCGTAGCAGAAATAAAACCAGCAGGTGCCTCAGGGCAGTTGTGCAGCTTTACAGCAACCACAAAAAAAAATATCGTTTGCACATTTAGAATACCTCGAGAGTGCCGCCGGATTTATTTGTGTATTGATTAGTCACAATGGAACGTAAGAAGTTGTGGTACAGCCGGGGATTTGATGGCTTTCCCCTCGGTGGAGAGCCGGTACGCATCTCGATGTCAGCGTGCCTGCTTGAAGCGCGGTCTGGCATGGGGTCACGTAGTGGTGCTTCTTTGGAGCCGTCTGTTGGCGTGTGAAGGGCTTTGATTCTGAATGGAGTGTCGAAAGAGTCCGCCGGGCTGTTGCGGACACGGATGAAGTCTGATTTGAGTGCTGAATGGAAAAGAAAATGGATTGAATGGCTAACATTGATTCTTCAACCAGTAAGAGTTGGCTTTTATCTTTGCGCTGGCACATGTGTTACGGGGTGCAGGTTCATGCTTGTTAGGTAATCACTGTGTTTGGTTTGAGACTCACAAGAGAAAATGTCTGTTCGCAAATGTAAGCCATTCCAAAGAGGCTGCTGCGAATCTGGTTGGCATTTAACCTGAGAAGAAGCAGATGCCATTTCATTTTTCAAATGTAGATGGGTCTGGATGAGAGCACTAGAGATCTGTTATTTCTTGTGGAGTTCTGGTTTTCTAGTTTTGGTCCAGCGTGAGTATAGACCTTCAAACGGTTCACGTACGGTCTTAAAACTGTTGTGAGGACGGGGCTGCGATTGATCTACGAGCTGTTTGTTAAATCGTGGGGCTTTTTGGCGTGGCCAGGAGGAGGAAGGCTACCATGCTCTATTTCTGAAGCACCTCTTGTGAGACAAGTTGGTAAAGGTTAGCTGCCTAAAAATGCTCACAAAAATCTGTAACTGAAAGCCTGAGCTGTGTAATGGCTGGTAGGGAAATAATATTTTTCTGAATTAGCCTTTACAGTTTCTTGCATGTGGGATGTTTTGTTTTGGGGAACTAGCAGAGTGAGTAACACAAGTTTTAAAACAGCCCAGCCCTGTTCGCAGCCTTCGCTAGCGTTTCTACGGTTGCTAGCCCTGGGTAGGCTTTGTCAGCGATTGAGCCGATGGTGAGAGAAGTACAGCGCGGATAAACTTCACGGGAAGCTGGAACTTTTAATTTTTACAGCACCTTAATTTATTGTAGTCTAGTGCAGCAAACCTGATGCGTGTAAACTCCGTCTGAACTCTGCCTTTCTGCAGACACGCTCCACGCGTCTGAGGCTACAAACGCTGACGCTGGGATGAAGGGGCATCATCTAGCTGATCCAGTGAATACAAGATAGAAAATTTATCTGGATATAGGCTGAATAAATGACCATAACAGACAAGTCCGTGGATGGATGTTTTCGCAAAGTAATTATCAGTAAAATATTTAACTGCTCATATTTAAGCACGTGTTGATATATCGTGCTGACAGTTCAACCAGGTATAAACCTTCAGCAGTGTGCAGCTGTCTGGACGCAGAAAGCTCCCGGATTTTCACTGAAGCAGTTAGGCTCAACCCACACGTGACTGAAAAATAATGATTTCAGTATGATCCTGTTTTCATAGACTCGGCACTTACACAGGTGCTGTAGGGAAGGATTGATGGCAGCTGAATAGTTTGTAGAGCAGAAGCCAACCCACAGAGCGCCGAGGGTTGTCTCAGTTGGGGGTGAAAGCAGGGAGGTGTACTTGAGGCGCAGCTGTGTTGTTTACATAAACTGGCAGCGTCAAATTGAGACTATGTCGTTTAAACTTGGAAAAAATTGGCTGTGTTTTTAAAACATTGCATGAACTGTCTAAATGCTTAGTTAATTTTGAGGTCATGTCAAGTAATACATATTCATGGCCAACTAATTTGGGAAGAAAAGAGGCCAGACTCAAGGAAATGTAAATGTAAGCTCAAGGCTTTTACACGGAATTCTGGATCTTGCTGAATGGCTTTTAAGGAAACATCTCCCTCCAAAACGTAGTGCAGTTAAATGTCTGCATATGCCTGTGCTTGGGTTGTTTTAATTGAAAAGGTGAAAGCTCTGTGTAGACAAACACTTGTGTTTAAAATTAATCTTATTGGTATGGCTTGGTCATATACATTTCATGGTCCACTGACACAATAAGTTTATGCTTTTTAAAGAGAGCACGCCGCCAGAAAAATAACTCAAATTCTTTTATTCGTCGGGTTTGAATGACACAACTCAACGTATGCCAAGCCTACGGGACGCGCGGCTCGAGGGAAGTCTGAACGAGCGCCTCTTTCCCCGGACGCCCGCAGACTGGAACACGGTTGTAAGTCAGCGGAGCTTGTGTCTTGGCTGTTCACAAATGTGATAAGTGTTCGTTTTGTTGAGTTAATTTGTTGAGTTGAAAGCGTCAGTTTTCCTTCCTCATCAAGACGGAGCATTGGTGAGCTACTTGGCTACAACACGGTCTTTCTCTCAAAACAAAGCCATTTTTGCTATGACCGTGGAAACCAACCAATGCTTTGCCCGAAACTGGTGCAAGGCCGCCTTCCCATGACGGGCTGGCACCGTGCAGTAGCGTCTCTCTTTGGTTTTCCTTAGTTTTTCAGCATAGACAAGACACAACTGTTTGCGTCTGATGTTTTTCTTTTCACTGATAAATGTCCCGATCGTTCCCGATAGTTGCCAACACGTGTTTATTTTTAGCATGGACTTTTGCAGGCAGTCGGTCAGGCAAAGTCCTTATCTCTAAAGTATGAGTAGTAGATAGCTCTTTGCTCGCGGTTGAATTGAATCACTTGCATTGCTGCCCACCCCACGATCTGCTTTGAAATCCAAAAATAGAGTGACGGTAGCAATCAGGTTACTGCTGAATACGACTGCTGTACTTGTTGGTGTGTTATCCTTGGTTTTCTGTAACCTCGCAGTTTGTGTTTTAGCCTCTGCAGTAGGCGCTATCCTTTAGCATTTAGTTGGAAGCATCCAGCTCAATTTTACTTGCTAAATCGATCAGATGCCTAGACAAAGGAAAGCTTGTGAGTGCTGCCTACCTGTTTCTGTAGCGAAAAGGTGGGGGAGCCCTGGGCTATGGATGTGAGCAGTTGTCTTTTTGACCACTGAGGTACACAATGAGTTATATGAACTCTTAAAACAAAAAAGCCTCCACACCAAACAAGCCCAGCTCCGTGCATCTGTAATAAGTCTCTCGAACTCTCACTTTCTTTATTTGCCCTTAGACTGACATTATTGTCAAGCTCTAATGGAGAGGGGGAAATCTAACAGCTTTAAAATCACACAGTGCTGTCTGCTGTGTGACCTTTTTCCAGTTGATGGTTCAATTTATTTAGGTGATAAAGAAAACACTGAGGCATGTGAAGTCTATCTTCTTGACAGATGTGAGCTTACTGAAACTTTTCCCTCATCCTTTTCTCCTTCCCCACGTTCACAGTCAGCCTTTTGTTTTTGTAAAGCAATCCATATATTTTTCTTTGAGGTTTAAATGCTTTCTAATCTTTTCAAGGTTTACAAAACTGCACCTGGCTGTTGAGGGTATGGAAAGGCAAATAGACCCATAGTTGTGGAGATACACTGAGAGAAAGATGTTTGCATTTTGTGTCAAGCGATGCATGGCGTATGCAAGAGCTCTTCTTGATATGAAGCGTGAGGATTCGGTCAGGTCTTTGAGGTTATTTAGAAAGATACCATTAAGTATGGGAAATGGGGAAATAACCAATGGCGGTGAGCCACAGTAACAGTTGATAGAGGTGACTGGTAAAACCTGGTCAGAACTTTTCTTGAAATCATGACGAAAACCTTCACGATTGCTCCTAAAAGTGTTCGCTATTGTTTGATATTCAGCAGTGATTCCTGGGAGGCTCTGTTTCAATATTATATTACATCTGCCAGTAAGGAAAAAATACTGTTTATTGAAACAGGCTTGTCTTAACTACGGCTCTTATTAGAAGGATGCTGAACATTTCCTTGCAGAGGTTTAGGCGGGCTGTAAACCGGGTTGCAGCTGGCGGTTGAGGGATTTGGTTGCCTTGTGCCCACCCTGGGACCAAGGAACTACGACTGCTATGAGTTAGATTGTTTGCTTGTCTTTTTTTTTTCCTCCCAAATCCCAAGAAAACTTGGGAGTCGAAGGCTGTGTTCCCTGGCAGGTAGCTTGCTTTGCATTGCAATGCCAGCATTTTATAAGGCGCTGTGGGAATGCTGGTATCAAAGCATTCCTCTGAAAGGCTTTGGACTCCGTGGTGCTGAAAGCAATGAAAGCCCCAAGGTAGGCGACCTGCCGAACTCCCCACTGCACCGAGCGAGGGTTCCTTAAAAAGCCAAGCCTTCTAGTAGCCCTGTTGTTTGCCAAGGGATGTGTAAGGGTGTTACAGGGAGTTGCCAATGCAGAGAAATTGAGTAGCTGTTCCAGAATATCTGTTCTGAACTAATTATTCTGGAACGACACTATTCTTTAAATTACACACACACACACTTTTTTTTCCCTCTCCTCTTACTCCGGAATATCTTCTTTGCCCTAAGAGCAAAAACTTCTGAGCAATGTCAGAGCTGCATATCATGGGTTTTCTCTATCAATAATGATATGTTAAACAAAAGGTGCATTAGTACGATTTTTATTGAGTATCCTGTTGGAATAAGTAGATTCTGTCATGCACCACTGACTCATTTCAATTGGAATACCACAGTTGAGTAAAAGAAAATAATTGAGTCATGGGTTTCTTACTTAAAGTGTGCCTGATATCATCTTTTGCAATAAAATTTTATGAGGGTGAAATGAATTTAGAGCGCTGATTAAATATGGACAGCTCTCTTCCTCTTGCGTTGGGGTGGCTCTTTGGGCTTGAGAAGAAAATAGCAGTTTTGAAAATATTTTCAATAAGCATTAATGAATTAGAAACATCTATATCTATGGTTAAATATTTTCTCCTGGGTTTTGCAATGCTGCCTGCTTTGCAGGCAGTCTGTTTGGTAAGCACACCCTGGTTTACTTCAGATAATTTTATCTGTGTTAGCTCAAACCACTAATTTGAACTTTAAAGCTAAACTGGTGATTTTAATTTTTTTTTTTTTTTTTCCGACTAAACTAAATTAGGAAAACTTTCCCCAGCCTGCTGTGTGGACAGAGCAGTGCCAGCAGGAGCTTCCAGCAAAGGAGAGCTGATGAGCAGCTGAGAGCAGTGACCTCTCTCATTCAGACTGCAGTATTCAGGAAGGATGTCTGTCTACCAGTGAGGTGAACTGGGACCACCTGAAACTTTACAAAGAGGCCGGTGGCCTCACGCAGTCCTGTCTGAAACAGCAGGACGTGACTGGTATAAAAGTGCCGGCAAAAGCCCCCAGCATTCCCATGTGCTTCTGTGCCGATGAAATTATATCTTTCTTTGCCAGTGTGATCCTCTGCTGAGAGAAGGCAGACAGGGCTAAAATAAATGGTAATGGCAGAAGAGCATTTTCTTCCTGATATCTGAAATCTTATCAGGAACTTAAGCCTTGGTTTAAAAACCAAACACACAACCTTTAAAAAAAACCAACGCAAACACTTTATTTGCAGATTTCTTAGTTAGATTTGCCTCTGTGGGCTCTTTTGGACAGTGGCTAGTGCTAAGAATCTTTATACAGCCCTAAGCTAGTAATTCCTAATATTAGTGCTAATAATAAAGTGAAGCGTCCGCCCCAGGCTGGACTTTACAGAAGGGAGCAGAGCCTGCGCTGCCTGAACGTGGCCTGGGCTACCTTCTCTGGGTGCGTTCTTGTGGCCGAAGAGCGGCTGCAGGGATGGAGCCCCTCTGGCAGCGGCCAGTGCTTTGAGCATGGACCTGCCCGCTAGCGTGAAAGATGCCCGTAGTTTACACTGGTCTAACACCAGATAAACGGCGCTGGTACCAGTTGCTTAACGCGGGCCTCTACTAAGGGTGCTGTAGCGTAGTTTCATGGGTGTAAACACACACCCACATGTACGCGAAATCTAGATGACGACGGTGGTGTTAGATCTCACTGTTGTCCTACATTTACAGACAGTGCCTTAGTCTGGATTAGCCAAACAGTTATCTAATGGTTTTCCCTCTGGTGTCTTGTAGTGCTGTGGAAGATTCAGATCCTGTTTATGAGCCTCCGCACTCTCTTTGGGCCCGAAAGGAATTTTGGCAAGAAAGGGGATTGACTGGGAGGAGCGAAGAGGGCTCCAAAGGAGAGGAGCTCGTCTTGGGGCCTACGTAAAGATTTCAAATAGCGCAGGGGGTGTCGGAAGCAAAGGAAGGCCCGGCTTTGTGTTATGGGAGCAACAAGGGTTTGGAAGAATTGGTTTCAATCCTTTTGTTTCCGTGCTCCTCGGTGTTGTTTCTCTCCCCAGTCTTCCTGATCCCTCTGTTACAAAGCAGAGACTTCTCTCTTGGCGTCAGTGTGCGTCTTCCAGTGATTTCAGGGACCTTTGGGTAAGGCTTTTAACAAGGAATTTAGAGCTCAGCTGTCTTCGTGCATTACCAGCACATTTTCCTGAACTGAGCTCACGCCACTGCAGGCATGACTTTGTTCGGCAGCAAGTTTCCAGCCCGGGAATGCGGTGTGGATGCAGGTATCCTCCCGTACCGTACCCGAGCAGCTTGAGCACACCGGCTGTGAACGGAGCCAAAGCAGTAAAGCTGCAGCAAAGGAAGAGATCTCTGCAGCGGCAGGCAGTGAACGTGACCAGGACAAGACTGCAGCGTTGAGTTTAAAAATGAAGCTTCGAGGTTAGGGTTTCTTTTCCTTTCTAGGTTTGATTTTTTTTTTATTTTTTTTTTGTGGTGGTGGTGTTTGGAAATACAATTTTTTTTTTTCTTTCTCCCCCACCCCGCTCTTTTCCTGCAGCTCCCAAAGCAGGTTGCTGCTCCATTCCTCCAGGGCAGAGGGGGAACTAGCTGCAATTACTAGCTGCAAATGTAAACACTTGCTGCCCTGCCCTGGAGAGTCCAGCTACTAGGAGCAATTAAAGACAGTTAGCCGTTCCCCTCTAGTGTAAATTCTTGTGGAGAGTAATTACTGCCCCTTCCCACGTCCCATCCCAGAGGAAGTGGAATTTCAGCAAAGTAGCAGTGGGGTTTTTCCCTAATACTTTGCTGCTCCTGCCAGTCCCTGGGAGTTCCCAAAGCTAGTCTAAGAACCTCTCCTCTTGTCTTCCTAGTGAAATTAGCTTTCATGTCCAGTAGCATCCATCCTGCTCGGCAACAAGGTCATTTCAGCCCCGGGACTTTGATCCATGTTGTTCTGGCTGGCCTTGTCCTATTTGTTTAGAATTGCATTTGGCTTTGTTTAGTAGGACTCATAAATGATAACGTTTCCTCCAGGAATGTGGGTGTTACTGTTGATGTAGTATCAAAAGACCACCATGCTACGTGCTTTCCACTTTTTAAAAAATTGTATGGGTTTGTAAATATGACATATAGAAAATAGAAAGAAAGTGCATGCCAAGTAGACCAACACAGAACTGATTAGTTTTACGGTTTTGTTTTCGTAAATAAATATAGAAGTAACCCCTATATAACATACGGGTAATAATTCTTCTGCCCCTCGTGTGGGGGCTGTAGAGTTTCCTGAACTCTTCAGAGAGGAGTTGAGAAACGCAAGTTGTCGCTGCTGGATTTCCTCTTCCTGTACAGACACAGCGTTTGGCCGATGCGCTGTGAAATGCGTACCGGTTATCGTCGTGTTTTCAGTTTCAAGGGTCATTCAGAAATTCCTTTTCTCAGCTGTTCTGGGAAAAAAATTTATGGAGACCATTGACACCAGAAGAATCTGTCATGACAGTGTTTTCTGTGTTTCTGTTTAGAGCCTTTGCAAAGAGGCTACTGAAATATTAATAGCTTTCTGCTTTGTGAGCCATCACATTGCGGTAGCGTGATCCTTTCTGTGCTCCCAAAACACATGTGGTTTAGATGCCTTTTCATATATTTTAATACAAAGTGGCTGGTTGAGTGGTCCATGTTCTCCCAGAGGAGCCAAAACTCACTTCAGGAAAATAAAGGGCTATAAGGCAATTTACCATTCAGGCTATTGTGGAGGAGGGTGATTTAAAATGTTGTAGTGCCTTGAAAAAAAGACAAACCCAAAGCCGTGATTGAAAGGCTTTGAAATGACTGAGTTAATGTGACAACTCCTCTTCCTCTGCTGGGTCTATTGCGGAGGTGATCATGCACAGTTAATGTGTCCTGCGGAGCTCAGTGGTACCTGTTTGCAGGACTTGCTTTGAAATGAAGAGTGAGAGATCATTTATTTAATAGACAGCATTAAAGAATGAGTTTCTGATGAAGCGAGTTAGGTGTTAAACACTTTTCAGGTGGACCATTTGCTTATGTAATTATCTCTCATTTACATTATAATAAATGTTTCTCCAGGGAGTTTAGCCAATCATGAAATGCAATTAATTTTCAAATGCTCTTCAGCAACAATTGCCACTCCAGAGACCGAACTCCCTAGTCAGTGTGTACGATTTTAAACTCTCCTGCTAAAGGGAAGCTGTTTCAGCTCGGTTGATCATGCAGTTGTTATATTTTAGGGGTTTTAACAGCGGTTTATACACGCCTGTCGCTAGAAGTCTGGAGCGCTGCTGGGCTTGATACCCAGTTTGTTTAGGCCTGATATCTCCCCTTAGTTTCCAGGGCATCGAAGAGGTTTGGGATGCTGTTCTTCGCGTTAAGCCCAGGACTCACTCCAGTGAAGATGGAGGAGTTTAAATGCTCTTGGTTTCTGTTGTCGACTCTGATTGCTGTGTGATACCTGGCCAGCTGTTTTGCAGTTCCTCCATGTGTAAAATGGGAGTAACGTAAACCTCATGGGGACGTATGGGTGGAAGGGACTGCCCGTGACTGCGCAGGGTCTCTGGAGGGCAGCCTAAGTGACACGCCGCTTAGGTTTACTTAATTCACTTTCTAACCTAAATGTTGTTATAGTTGCTTTTGTTTGAAGCCTTATTAGCGCGCTGATAAGATAAAATAATCTGTGGAATTCTGCTTTTTACAACTGTACTTGGTCCAACAGTTTACAAAGCTTTTCAAGAATGGATTAATTTTATTGCGGCATTCAGTTTTTGGATGAATTGCTGCTGTGGTTGGAGTAGGGATCTCCATTTGAATGGAGCCGGCTTTTTAAAAGTAAAAAGGAACAAAGTGATGTTGTTAGCTCTCAACCACTCCAAACAGACCTGTTTCTGCACGCTGGCTCTGGTTTTTCTGATGTTAAGCCTTTGGCCCCGATGCAGATGCTGTTCCAGCCAGGCTGGATTGCAGAGGACAGATGGGTTTGGGTAGAGCAGGGCTTACAGCCGGCTGCGGAAGCTCTCCAGCCCGGAGCGTTCGTGGGTCCGAAGGGGTGGAACCTGCAAGTGTTGGAGGATGAGGAGGAGGAATAGCTTTTATCCTTTCATGCTTACAAAATCTAATGTAGGAAAGCCAGTGATATTCTCTCTTCAGAGCAAACAAAACCAATTCTGTTGAATTTGTGCTTTTTCCCCTGAGGCTTTCTCTTCAGCCAGGAGTAAAGAGGAAAGGAAGCTTTATTTACAGATGTTGCTTTCAGAATGAATCTAGCATGATGACATTATCTGTAAATACATCTTTGGGCATCAGACATCTTTCCATTTATTTAGAAACATGTTAGAAAGATGTCTGCTATGGGAATGAATACTTGACAAATTCCCGTACTCCGTTTTGTTGCCTGGGAGTACATAAGCAGTTCAAAATGAGTCCGTATCTGCTGTTACATCATCCCGTTGCTTCCAACAGAATACCAGCACTTTTATTTTGACCAACGAATTTTGTTACTTGCTTTTTAAACTGACCTTTAAAAGTAAGAGACTGGAATGTGACTTGTTGTGGGATGCAGTTACCCCGCGTCTGCTTGCTCTGGGCCTTCTGTGTTGTTCCTGGAGGCGTCTCTGAGACCCAACCTGAGGGGATTCAGGTCTGAGCTACCTGAGCTGTTCATATGCTCCCAATAAATAGAGGGCAGCTGGTGGGGTTCAGGCAGCGTGGATTTTGTAAGCACCTACACACTGATCGCAGTCAGATCATTATGTTGATCTAAACCATTTTGTAATCCTCTACAATCTGGGTTTAGAGGCTGTTATTAGTGTCACAAATAAAAGCTTGTGACTTCTGTAGTTCTCGGGATAAAAGGCACGTACTTTAAGAGAATTACGTATGAAAAATAAAGCACATAAATGTGCAGGAGTTTGAGGATAGTTATCGAGCTTTTCAAGACTGAGTGCTGAATTCACAAGATTGCAAGAGAGAAATTAATTAATTTTAATTTCATAGTTGACCATGTGCTGAAGAAGAAGCAGAGTTGAACCAGGAGGGCAAGGCATGAAAAAGAGACTTTTAAAAATCTTTCTTAGTAACTTCAAGCTTTAAACATGGCTACAAGGAAGTGTATTTTATTTGGTTGGTTGGTTTGTTTGTTTGTTTTTAAACTGAACATATATCTTTTGGGAAGGAAACCCCTTTTTGCCCAGATAGGCGTCAGATTTAGAGATAGAAATGGATAGAAAGGTACTTAAGAGTTCTGTTTTTCTCACAAACTATTTTCTAAGCTCATGAAAAGCCTCCTCACAATTATACTGAATATCAGCTATCGTCAGCATTAGTGTTTGTGTTAACTGCCCTGGTAACTGATATCTTCCCCTTACAGACAAGCCTCCAGCCTCCCTTAGCGAGAGGGAGAGCAGGGGAGGGTGTGGGAAGGACAGCAGGCATCCCTGGATGGATGCGGGCTGGGCTTGGCCTGGACTCTGCGGGGTGGTTGGGTATTGCCTCTGACCAGCATCCTGGTCCTGATCTGCTGTTGGATTTCTGCCTGCAGGTACCTGAAGGAGTTCCGCACGGAGCAGTGCCCTCTTTTCGTGCAGCACAAGTGCACTCAGCACCGGCCCTACACTTGTTTCCACTGGCACTTTGTCAACCAGCGTCGTCGCAGATCTATCCGCCGCCGGGATGGTACATTTAACTACAGCCCTGACATTTACTGTACCAAGTATGATGAGACCACAGGAATCTGCCCAGAAGGGGATGAGTAAGTAAAGACTGCACCCTGCTTTTCAGGCATTAGGCTTTTGGGATCAGGCCAGGTGATGGTTCCAGCCAGTTCTCGTTGAGATGAAGCAAGTCAGCAGTAAAGCAGCTTTGTAACATGTGTAACATGAGAACAGATGTAAAAACTGTCATAGCAACCCATGTGCTCCAGGCCCGCTGCAGAGATGATACTAAGGGTGACTTGGATGGGAATTCAGCTCTTGCATCGTTCAGCGTCCTCGTGAGCCTTGGCATCTTTGGCAAAGTCAAGGTGTGACAAACACCTTGCTCGTGAATGGACTGAGAAAGACTCTGCTCCTCTAAGTCCTGTCTGTCAATTAATAGCTCTTGCTCACTAGCAGGGTAGCTTAGTTTTTAGCAGCTTGCTGAAAGAGGAGGAGCTTTGTCCTCTATTCTACCCCCTAAATTATCTATCCCCAGCGTTTTAAAATCATATCAGTTACTTGCCAGTTTGTTTTGACTTCCTGAACTTTTAAGAAGCCAGCAGGGAAATGGCAGGTACCCAGAATAAGGCAACATAAGGAAGAGTTTGTTTTGTTGGGTCTCCTCTCCCTGTGACTGCGGTAAGTTTAACAGGAGCAGCGGTGCAAGTGTTTCTGCTGTGCATGTGGCAGGCTCCAGCAATGAAAGGGTTAACCCAGTAATACAACTTTAGCCACATGACAGATATGGAAGAATGAATAGTGTAGCCAAACTGTGGTCAAGCATAGGGAGTGTTTTATATAGAGATGCTATAGAAAGACGAAATTTCAGTTCCCTTCCATGGTGCCAGTATAAACACACAGAAAAATGCTATTTATTGGGAAACCAATATTTTTTTACCTGATTAAGAAAAGATCTTGTGACTACAGCAGAATGGAGTAATCCCCCAGCCTGAGGCCTCGGTTTCAATACTTTCTTCCTTGTTAGAAGAGAACTAGAAGGGGCTGGAAAGAGGATACTGGGGGGCTTTGGCTTCTAGATCACTTGTTCATATCTGGCTCAAACTCAGTGAATGAAAACTGTTGCCATCTCAGAACTCTTTGCTGATTTGTATTTTTTAGCTTGATGCTGCGATATCTAAACTTCACCTATTCCATCTTGTGGTTGTTTTGTGTTTTGGTTTTTTGTGTTTGTTTGTTTTATTTCTCAGCGTAGGTTGCTCTTTTTTCTGCCTAAGAGGGGAAATAAAACATCAGTTGAAATGGTAGTATTGTAATTCTCCCTTCTTGTCCCGTGCTCTGCATAAAGGATGCATTTGGCTATAGATAGACTGTCGCAGCCCTCTAGGAGTACATCAGCAGGAAACGGTACCAGCACGAAGTCTAGAGGGGCTGCTGAGGAAGTGGTATGTGCCATGTGATGTCCCTTCAATCATGGCTGGTATATCGGAACGCCTTGACAGTGTTCTTGCTCTTTTCCAGATCCGTGGCAGTCACTGGACTAAAATAATAAGCTGCTGCTGGCTTAATAATCCAGTTGTCTTTTTTGGAAGGGAAACTATTGTATACTGTGTAGTGACAGGTTTAGGGGTTCTGTGGAGCTTTGGAAGGCACTGCGTAAGAGAAGAGGCAGAGTTAGCAAAGGTGTTGCCACCTACAGCATCCTGTATCGGCACTATGTCTTCTGTTAGTGCTGAGTCCATCACCTGCGTGACTAAACTCAGGCTGTTCTTCCCCTCCGCCTGTACCTCAGGTGTCCCTTCTTGCATAGAACTACTGGAGACACAGAGAGGAGGTATCACTTGCGCTACTACAAAACTGGAATCTGCATTCATGAGACAGACTCCAAGGGAAACTGCACAAAGAACGGAGTCCACTGCGCATTCGCTCATGGGCCCCATGACCTACGCTCTCCGGTGTATGACATCAGGTTAGTAGAGGCTGGGGCTCTGTATGAAAAGCGCAGTTTCTGTATCCAAATGAAAAGCCAGACGATTGAAGGACAGTACTGCTTCAGCGTGAAATGCTTAGTGTTGGAGCGATGATGATCTATCCCTTCCTAATAAGGCAAGTCTACAAAATCTCCAGGGAGGATACTCAAAATGGGGAAAGGGAGCACCCTTCAAACTACTTGTGCTGTGGTTTGGAGTCTGATGGGGGGGTCCAAATAATGCATCCAGACTTCCCAGGGAATGAAGAACATGAATTGCAGTTGCTGTTTGGCTATAAAGATGTCCTGACAAAAAATGCATGAATGAAATGCACCTGCTTAGGAATTGTTACCACGCATGGTATGGCAGTGTTTATACACCTTTATCTGTCTCTTCATCTGCTCAGTCTGTATATTCATTTAACTCTGTCCACGAAGGGAGCTTCAGGCGATGGAGGCTTTGCAGAACGGTCAGACTACATCAGAAGGTGGCATAGAGGGTCAGTCTGCGGTCGCTGCTAGCCATGCTATGATAGAGAAAATACTGAGTGAGGAGCCAAGGTGGCAAGGTGAGTGTCACATAGGGTCTGTGGCACTGGGAAAGTCTGGTGTTTGTGGAGTGCCCACTCCTGTCAAAAACTTTTGTATGGTAAATACAGATCACGGCCGTCTCCCGCTGACTGCTTCCTTCTTTTGCAGATACAACGTACGTGTTGGGAAATTACAAGACAGAGCAATGTAAGAAACCTCCCCGTCTCTGTCGCCAGGGTTATGCCTGTCCCTACTACCACAATAGCAAAGACAGAAGAAGAAGCCCGAGAAAACACAAATACAGGTAACGTGGTCCTGGACATCCTGTTTCCTGGCTGAGTGGTGAAGTGTAGTAGAAATCTGTAATGAAGGATCTAGGACCTTGTCCACTAGATGATTTTTTTAGTGTGTCTCTAAGGCCTGTAGTGGTAGATGTGATGGACTGTTATTCCTGCCTAGGAAGGAGGATAACAAGTTAAACAAGAAGTTTTATTGTATATAGGAACCGGTGTCTCTAATAAATGACTGTTGCTAAAGCATGTTACAACCCTGGCTTTAAGGCAAACGGAACCTGTGCCTGGCCTCCCCTTACCGTACAAACTCCTGCTTTAAAAAGCAGTGCAGGGAAAAAAAAAAAAAAAAGAAAAAAAAAAAAAAACCAAAAGAAAGTTTTAATCCCCATCTAGAAACAAACTCACACATCGGTGTTTTCATGGTAAAGGATTCAGAATCATCAAGCTGCTGGTTGTGTGTGCCTGGTGATGGGGATCGCGAGGCACGGCGTGGCCAGTACTGTAGCTGGACATGCATTCCTAACCAACCACTAAAGAGTGTGCTTTTGAGGCACCAGGGTGTTCTCGTCACTCAGCTGTCGCTGGATTTTCAGCATGCCGCGTCTCCCTGAACATGTTTTATCCAATTTATAGGCCCTCATTTCCTCCAACACAACAGAGCTTTTGTTGTGGTCTCAGTGGGGCTTTTCCTTAGTTCCTTTTTGAAAAACATAAGAGAGACCAGAAAGCCAGGAGAGAAAATACCATGGATGTTCTCACTTCCCTTCCCCACCCCCAACATTCACAGAAATTTTTGAATCGGCACTGAAATCCCATATTGAAAAAACTATTGTTCCTTTGATTTTTATTTATTTAATCCCAACACCTTCGGGAGAGAGAGAAACACTAAGCCACTCTTCAGGCAGCAGCGATGTGCTTTTCTGCCCCTGCCTGGGCGGTTTGGGAAGGGCAGAGGTGAAAGCTTCTCCCCTCCTGTTCTCCACTCACTTCTGTGTTGCTTTCCCCACCCCCAGCTGATGTGGCTGCCTCTTTCCTCCAGGCGTCTGCTGCTGATATCTGCTTCCCTCTGCTGTTTTTCGAGGGAATGGTTAAGAGCATAAAGAGCAGGGGAAGTAGGTCACGGCAAAAATTCACAACTGGGAAAAAGAACTGTTCCTGGCTGGGAGGAAGAAAATGGACTTGCCTTTTCCCCAGTGACCTGACTCAGCCCCTTTTCCACATGGCCATACTAAAACCCTGGAAACGTACCACTGTAAGGGTATTATGTGTTTTAGGATTAGCCAATTAACTTATTAGCTTTCTATGAACGTACAGTTCCAAAACAGAAACCAGACCCAGCATCTCTGACACTAATCACATCAGCTGCTAATATTGTTAAGTTATGTTGGTTCAGGTTGTATTCGGTTTCAGATGGAGAGCTAAGCCATGTTTCTTTCACTGGGAAATAGGAAGAGGGGAAAGAAGATGCAGCAGCAGCAAGGTGGGGGCTGGGGAGGCAGCAGCCAGCCAAACAGATTGTACAGCTGAGGGTGGTGGGCAGCTGAACCTGCCTCCTGGTTGAGGAAGCAAAGCTCGAAGCGCGTTTGTGGGGCTGATGCATTCTCCTGCGACCTTATTCACACAGATCTTCGCCATGTCCCAGTGTGAAACATGGAGACGAGTGGGGAGATCCCAGTAAGTGTGAAAATGGGGACTCGTGCCAATACTGCCACACTCGCACAGAACAGCAGTTCCATCCAGAGGTATGGTAACCTGCTCGCTCCGTTTGGTAGCTGACCAGAAAAGCAAAAGCGTTCCAGGCTTATGAAGTAAATTAGCATGCCAGCTGGGAGAGTACGTGGGCTGCTTGCAGTGTGGTCCTGGGACACAGAGAAACTGCCTGTTGGAAGTAAGCTGAAATTCAGCTGCTTGACAGGGGTGCCTTTTCATTAGGTAGACCACATGGGAGGAGGTAAGAAAAGTAGGGGAGAACTCAAGTGTAAGAGCAGTCTCGTGTATGGGGGGTCCTTTCGAAAGCATGATGTGGGTTTGCAGGTGAGCATACAGCATCTGTTTCCCTGAGGAAAAATTCTTGGTTGATGATGATCACGCTAAGCCACAGATACCCACAAACTGGTGCTAAAAACCACTAAGCTCTTAGTTGTGGGCATTCCCAGAGCATTCCAGTATCCTTACAGAAAGTGTAATTAAGACCTTGTCCTAGTCTGCTTCATGTTACAGTGTTGAAAAGCTTTGTTGGGCCTGTATCGGCAAAGTAACCATTGTCACCGCCTGTCAAACTGGGGGGAAAGGGAATAATCCATTTCCTACAGTCATTGTCAATGGTTTGTTATTTTCCTTGCAAACGTGTGGCTGTAACTTTCTGTGCTGTCATCTGTCAACTGTTTCCTACTTCTTACCGTTTGCAATATCGATGGAGCTTCCGGTGAGACTGGGGGACTTTATGGTAAATGGTGACCTTTGGGTAAGCTGATGTGTGATGGGTTGAGCTTTGGGTGAGCTTAGCTGCGATGGGCATATTTTGGTGTTTCTGTAACTACAGTGGGTTTTCCTTTCTTTGAAGTAAAGCACTGAAGTGGTCACCCTGAACTCTGCTGGCCTCTGTGCCTTTTATCTGTGTTCCTACCTTGCTGTCAAGTCTCTTCATAGTACTTTTGTACCTTGCTGCCGGTCACTGTTTTTTTCCTGTTCATGTCTGGTTTTTTTTTTTGTTTTTTTTTCCCATCCTTAGATCTACAAATCCACCAAATGCAATGATATGCAGCAGTCTGGCAGCTGTCCCCGAGGACCCTTCTGTGCCTTTGCACATGTAGAACGTACGTGGGCTGCTTCTCTCGTCTTTTGTGGATATTTGAGCTATGGAGAGCTTCTGGCCAGAATAGATAGTTTAAAATATAGGGCCACTAAACTAGAGCTTCTGTGAAGGATTTTCAAAAACAAATTATTAACTTTGATAACTCCTATAAAACCGTGCTAGTGTGGGAGGTGTTGGCAGAGCTGAAGGCAGGAGGGGGTCTGTAAGGACTCAGCCCTTAACGTGCTCTGCACTGTCTCGTGAAACACCTCCCTCTGTTCCCTCTCACTCGCTCAGTTCTCTGTGTGTCAGTTTAGGAGGACTGGAACAGAGAGAGCTGCTTCTCTTCTATACATGGATGAACCAGACCTAGCTAAGTTGCAAGGTGTCATATTTTAAAAAGCTGAGGATAAAATTGCTAATTACAGATAATGTATTGATCTGTTTTAAAAATTAAACACTATTTTACTATTTATGAAGTTTTGCTTAGAATTTAAATCTTTAAGTCAGGTTGGAGGAGAAAAACATGCAGCTTTTTGTCCGCTTTTCCTCAAATCCTCTTTTCTCACTAGCTCCCTGATTTATAGGGCATTATTTCAATCCTCACTTCCGTCATCTGTGAACTAGCGAGGCTCTTTTGGTTGTGGGGGTTCTATATTCAGGTGGGTAGTAACATTCATAGATAAATGGTTAGCTCCTGGTCCTATGGCTCCTGCTCAGTTTCTGCACTCCCGTCTCATTGTTGAATTTGGGGCAATTAGAGCAGGTTACTCAGAAGTCAGTAGATTGGCTCTGATACTGACTCAATACATGGCCCTGAGCAAACCTCTTTGTATTTGATTATCCTTTGTAAATGGTGGAATTAGTAATTGCTGCCTTTGTCAATGAATGGTGAGAGTAAATTCCCTACAGGTTATGCAGTTCCTTGTACGGGAAGCCGTGTCGACAAGCAGTAATTACAGCTAGAGCTGTGGGCTATAATGCCCTGAAACACAGTAGTGCAACTACACAGTGTGATCTAGCAAGCTTAAGAGAGAATGAAGTCTTGCTAAAGGAACAGTGTTTAGCAAGCTCCCTTGTGTATAGCATAGTATTTTTGTTTAGGAGATGCCTTATTCCTAACAAGATTACTGCACTTGATATGCTACTACTTCAAAGGCAGAGTAACGTTCTGTGGCACTCAGGTCGTTCCGACTGCGTTATTTTTTGTGCCGTCTTACGGAATTGTATCTTCTAGTCCTTTCTTAGCACGGTGAACGCTGAGGGCCTAATTCAATTAAAATAACAGGAGCCCATGTATTCTATCTGCTTTTAGCATGAGTTTTGCTGATTGTTAGCAAGAAACGTGTTGAAGCCAGTACTTTAAAGATATTGTGATACAGGCATAGCGTCAGTTCTATAGTTTTTGTAAAGATGCTGGGTTGCGTTAGATGTAACTGCTACAAGTCTACAGCATCTCTGCTTTACCTTCCAAGCCAATGACACTTTCTTTTTGTCTATGCCTTTTTATGTAACGCTCCTTTTTTTTTTTGGTAGTGGTGTGTACTGAGCACAGATGGAAACTTATCTCCCTCAGCTAATTATAATGGACCCATCAGCTTTGTGCCTAGCAATGAAGGAAGCTCTGCTTAGTTCAAGACAGCTGGATGAATAACACACAATTCACGCAGGGAAGATAATAAGGAGCAGTGTTTAATGGACTAAAGGGCAGCGCAGTGTACAAGTGATGGCAGTAATACTGTAAGGAATATTAGATAAGTAGTAGCCATTTGCCAGATGAGGTTTCTCCTTGCTTCTATACTTATAAGTAGGTACTTATGGAATATTTCTTCTCTCAAGAATATCTTAGGTATTCTTGTTCCTAAGCGTCTTGTGCTCCATTGCCATTGTACAGCTTTGAGTAACGCTCCATGTGCTTTTATTTCTTCCAGAGCCTGCGCTCAGTGAAGATTTACAGCAATCCTCGGCTGTGTCTAGCCCGACACAGACAGGCCCTGTGATGTACATGCCGTCAGCAGCTGGTGATTCTGTTACGGTCAGCCCTTCAAGTCCA
>VZTV01097943.1:0-11189 GCA_013400875.1 Anhinga rufa | reverse complement strand
CTCAGTCTACTCACCGCAAGTAAAAAATAGGCAGCTTTAAGTTCTACCAAAATGTGTCTATCATATTGTATCTCCTTTCACCTCTCTGTCCAGCTCTTCACAGGAGAGTTAGTTTTTGTTCCATCAATTTTAGTAACATATGAGAATACCGTTTTTTCATTATTTGAAAACACCTTTTTTCACAATTCTTCACAAATTAAGAGATAGCTCTTTTGTTCAACAGCATCAAAGTGTACAGGGAAAAAATATACCAATAACAAGACCTGATTTGTCATTAAAAACCGGAGACTTACTTTCGCATTTTAAAAGCTTTTCTCATAGCAAGAAAGTACTCTAACAACTCATCACACCAGCTCTTGCTAAAGAGATTTCTACTACATTCACAGATTCTACCTGGCTGCACATTTACTTAACTTGAGCCAGTGGCAGTGCGCTAACCCAGTGTGATTCAAAAAAGTCAGTGATCATACAGACCACATTTACATGGTACTCATTTGTTTTTCCTTGATATTCTACACCCTTTACATTTGAGCTAGAAAGAGGACTGAAAGCCAAGTTGTTTTCCAACTAAAAGTAGTTAAGTCTATTCCAGAAATAGAAAATAATATATTACATTCACTCTTATTGACAGTGCACTGGCAGTAACTGGCTACACCTCACAATACACAGCTTTTCACTGAGCAACCCAGCAGCAGTTACACCTCACATTGCCATGCTGTTGGAAGAAAACTTATAAAATACAGACAAGACAAAAATTTCTGGCTTAAGAATTGTCGAGATTAACCTGAAGATCTTTACCAAAATGTTCCTAGATAGTTTGACCTTACTGCACTGGAATTTTAGTCTCATAAATATCTAAATCCCATCGAGTATGGGAAGCAATACAATAGAGTAATAAAAGAAGCTGCTAAAAAAGACTCTTCTGCAATAGAGGTTTTATCTATAATGCTGAAGGCGCTGCTGCCTTCTTACACATACCTAGAGTGCACATGAAGAGGAAGCAAGAGTTTGTTAGGGCAGTGTAATGGCTATGCACTTCACTTTGCAGCTAGTTAAACTCAGCTGGCTAAATTTAAATTATATTATTTTTATTCATGTCTGTAAACCCAGAGTTTATTAAAAGCTCCTTAAAACACAAAGAATACCAAGGTACCTGAAATAGTAACTGTCTGGCTTAACGTTATGATGTATTTGGAGCAAACATTACCAGCCTTCCCAATCCTAACCCCTGTAAAAATTAATTTTTATAAAGATACTAGCAGAAAAATGAATACAAAATAAGTCCTACCAATATTAAGTTAAACTGCAGAAATAAAAGTTTATGATTTTAAGGCATAAACTTACCCAGCCAATACTCCATCAAAGGTTTCTGTAAAATACACCTCCCCAGTTGGCTTTGGTGTCTGGTACACAACCTAAAAGACATGTACAGATACATGCTCTAACAGAAATTACAACTTTTCATTTGAAATACACTATCACACCTCCAGAAGTAGTCCACCCAGAAACACTGAGCAGCATAAAACACCTTTTCCTGCCCTGCCCCTCCCGTTTCCACAGTTTGGGCACATCCCTTTAACAGTGAGCAGTTTCACATCTGTGAAGTTTAGAAATTGCTTTCAGTGTTCAAAGCTCTGAACTAAAGTAATATTACACATCTTATGTGTAACAAAACCCCAGAAAATGTACTGAACTTGCACCAGTTCTCTGCTTTCCCCTTATTTCTTTCTACACATTCTCCTATCCACTTGGCATGTTACATTTGGGCTACACAGCAAAAAGAAAAAGTTGAAAAAATAATTTATTAATATTGCCCATATCTATTATGAAGTATAGCATAACAAATGCAGAAAGATTTTCTGGGAATAAAGAGAGCAGCCGTGACCGATGAAATCAAGAAACTGGTCGAAAGTAAAAATCTCAGCAAGACCAAGATGCTATCTGCTTTCTTCTCTAGAAATGGCATGTTAGGACTTAGAACAAAAGGTTCTGTATCTGGATTAAAGCAGAGACTAGCAAAACCTTCTTCATGACTATCCACCGCAGGCAGAAGATCTGATTTTACACTTTAGCATAGCAGAGTCATTCATTAGGCTTGTCCTACATGTCATATACAGCAACTGAAAACTCAAGACTGGTGGGTTTGACACCTATCAGTTGTCAGCTGTGTGTTAACTTGCTCTTTTTTAAATGCATTTGTCCACCAACTTCTCTACTAGTTACAACTACATATCTCATAACTAAACAAGCTTTAACTAAAGACTTCTGTAATCTTACCTCTAAGGAAGATTTATCTTTGTCAACATCCGCTTCTTTAGACTGTTTGTCAAAATCCTCCACTTCAACATCTGCATCCACAGTTTCTTCGTTTTCAGTTTCTGCAGTCACTGAGCTAATTAGCAGGACACCCAAGCACAGCCAGTCCCACTGGAAGTGCATCCTGGTTATCTGAAGAACTGAAAGTTTTAAATTTTAAATATCGTTGCAAGGATATTATCAATACTATTTCAATTTTACCCCAGACTTCATCTACAAGAGAAATAACTCATTAAAATAATAACAAATAAAGATCATGAAGTATTGTCACTACAGTATTTTAGTAAAGTGCTATATCTTAATCTGAAACATTTCTTACTACACAGCCCCGACTCAGACCCTTTTTCCTTTCTTGTTGTCCCTACGGAAGGGGTTGTTGCCTGTTCCCTTACCTTGCCAGGCCACAAATCTAGCAAGAATTTGACTGCAGTTTTTAAGAACTGAGCAAGACTGCTTTTATTTTTCTCATTCCTTACCATTCTGAACAAGTAATCAGATTGAATCAGTCTCTACAGTGTAGCAAAAAGTAACATCCCTTTCATTAGGGAGAACAAAATTGATAGATTTAGGACGTATTATTATCCACTGCCAGAATTACTCATCTGTGTTTGGCTCTTCCACTTCCACTGTCTACATTTAGATGAGTGCAGAGTTTATATCAACTCCAGCTCTAAGTGTCAAAAGAAAGTATTGATTGTTTCAGAAAACATTTTCTATTTCAATATTATCCAATAAGTGCAAAAGTTTAAGCTTAAATGCAAATACCTTTCTAACTTCAGGGAAACCTGAAAATCTTTAATCTGTGTAAGTATGAATGTTGATATCAGATAACTACCCCAGCCTCTCAATCTAATCTGCTGCGAAAAAGGGAAGATTGATGCCCAGTGTTTTTTGCTTCACATCTGTAACACATCCAAATCCAGTTTTATATTAGAGTATCCAGTGGTTTGGAGCAGTGCAGTATCAAGCACGTGCCTATGCAATTTTCTTGCCAAAAATGTTTCTTTCTGAACTTGAAAATATAAGGAAGACAGATTCTAGATACCACTGCATGGGTATTTATCCTTTGCTTCTTATTAATTTCCATCCACAGTAAGTTTAAAAAGAAAGACAAACATTGATATTTAGTTTGCTATTGTAAGACACTTTCAAAACTTGCATGACTTTTAGCCACTACTAGTCACAGTATGTATTCTGCTACTGAGGTGCTTCCTGCGCCTGAGAAAGCAGTCACCCTCTTCGTTATATCATCGCTCTTTAGAGATTAAATTGTTTACCACTACAACCCTAAATACCCCTGCAATTCAAGATACCACCTTATACTGGAAGTGTGACTCTCTCTCTTCCTGGCTTTATCAGATTTGCTAAGCAATTCAAACACTAGAATTGCACCAATAATATTCTGTCTTTCAATTTATAACATCTGCAAGTTCTATCAAGCAACACATCAAGCAGTATTAGGTCTAAAAGACCCCATATCCCAGTATGACTGTACTACAAATGTCCAAAAAGAAAACTATTTTTTCCTTATTCCTTTTAAGATTTATTAATTTAATATTGACTGCACTGATTATATTTAGAGCAAAAACCCAGAAGTATCATAAAGAAGTAAAGTGTTTCACACACTAGTACTATGTCAATATTAGGAAATCATCAAAACTGTCCCTTCTTGGGAAAAACACTTTCCACAGAAATACATTAATTATGTTACCATTCTTCCCGCTCCCCCCTCACCCCTCGGCTGTGATGCACAAATCCATGTCATTTTTTTGTGGGGCTTTTCACCCTGCTGTGTATTCTGCCTGAGGATGGCATGTCTATGGCTCCCTCTTTTCTCACTTATTAACACAGTGATACATATCAAAAGTTATCTGCAAATATTACTCGGTTTTTTGTATTTAATTTTTTAAAAATTTTAGTTAAAAAACTACAGATATTGTTAATTGATAGATGTCCTTGGCCAATTCTAAAACTTAAAATAATCTTGCCCTGAAGATTTAAAGTCATTCAGTTTATCATATGTGAACATCCAATCTTATGGTGTACTTTTGAACACCTCTGTCTGGAAGTTATCACACTTCGTTTTACCACCCCCATTTTCTTGTTCTTAATCATTGTGTTAGGACAAACGGTTGAAGAATTTCATATCAATACCTTCCAGGACTCCTTAGCTAAAGTAGCATATATTAACCAGGTATTAGACTTGCTTTTTTAGAAAAAAAAACTTTCCTACCTTACTTTAGCTAGTTTGTCATGTAGGTGGTCTCCTCCTCTTCTCCTAAAGCAGATGAAGAGATACATCTTTCTTTGTCAATACATTTCAGGTGTATTTTGTGTATGATCCAAAATGTTTGCACTTACATAGCTGTAATTTTACTATAATTAGCCCCATCCACTTTTGTTCCATACACAGACTAGCACGCGCATCCAAGAAATCAGACTGGTACTCACCTTTCTGCACAGTTCCCTTCCAAAACTCCTGATGCTTTCACTTCCTTCATGCCAAGACTTATCACTACTCCTGGATACTAGCCTAGGCCATTCCTAATTTCATTCAGTCTTCAATTATATCTCTTACTTTCAAAGAGTAAACTTCTAAAATAATGCCAGAAACACTGAAATACTCTATCAAGAACAACTACAATTATCTCTCAATTGCCAGGCAAAGATGGTTCTAAACAAGACCATTGCCTCTTTCACTTGTGTGAACTCTGCCAGCACTACACATTTAGAATGTAAAATAAATCTTTCAACTAAGCCAAAGAGTTTCTGGTCTCAAAACAGAACTTCACACTACACATTTAATTGTCCTTAAAACCTACTGAACTTTCCTAATTAACACATGAAGTCTTATGAAAAGCTTTTCTTATTCTTTCCTCAAGGTGACCATAAAAACAAGACAAAAGGATCCCCACTGTTAGAAGTTCCTCAGCAGAACAAAACAAGTTATCCCAGTCTATGGCACTCACACAAACACCAAACACGTTTACTAGCAGTCTTGACCTAAATACCAAAGACCAATGACTTCCAAACCATCTTTCAGGGAGCTACAGCAAAAAAGTCATTGCAAAACCATACATTTTGACAGTAGTTTCAATTATGAATGTGATACCGCTATAGTATGACCCATGAACTGGAGAGCTGTTCTTCAGTTTGAAAAAGCTGTAATCGTAGAAGCTGAGCCACAGGAGTTTATCCACCGATAATTACACCTCCAAAATGGGATTCCCAATTGCTGCTTTTGGGAATCGGCAGCTTATATTCAGCTTCCTCTACATAAACGTATTGACAATTCCATCAATATATATAACTTCGGACCTGCAATTTTAAACTTAGTTTTTGCATAGCTTCGTCAGTGTTTACCACGGGAACACAGGTAACTACAGCACATCTACGCATCAGAAGAGGCATTTGAGCCAGCAGTACTATTGGGAGGATGCTCTTGGGACCAGCAACAGTGCTGCAACAGTAGCATAATATTGCACCTAAAGTAACAAGCCACTGTTTCCAAGACACATACTATTATTTAGGAAAGACAACAGGCATAAACTGGAAGAATATTCTTACTGGGTATTATATTTTTTTCCCCCCACGGGGGCAGGCAAGCAGCAGTACAGGCTGCCTAGTCTCAGTCCTTGGGGTTTTCCAAGACTGAATGGATAAAGCTCTGATCAACCCAAACCAGCCTCAGAGCTGACCCTGCTGTGAGCGGCAGGTTGGAGGAGAGACCTGCCGGGGTCCCTTCCCACCTGATTGATTTTATTTCTACAGAAGGTTACACAGTGCGAGCCTGTCAGCCTTCAGGCCCATGGTCTTCTGCATATTCTACATATGCCATTATATGAATGGCATTGTTATTCTATTTGATGCAGCACAAAATAGAGGTCAGACTCTTTGAGATTATCAATAAATTTTCCTTGGACTTCGAAGAAGGTCATGCCTTTTTCATGAAACTCCGAGTTCTGCACTCTCAAGTGGAAAGGGAGGAAGACTCCCATTAACAGCCTTTCTCACTCAAGAGGTGTAAAAGCTCCTGCATCCAGTCCCTACACGTGGGCTTTTCCTAGGGCCAAATACCAATCCCACCCAGGGCAATGGGAAGGGGTGTTTCACCCCATCCCTTCTGCCACCCAACATCGCGTGCCGCCTTATTCCTCTGCCACATAGCTGCCATCGGCATCGACCTCGCCAAAGACAGCGCCCAGCCGGAACCGCTCCACGAAAACGCGCCTGGGAGTTCTTACACAACTTTTTGATTTTCCTTTATTTTGCGTGAAAAATTGTACATCCCTACCTTCCGCTGAGGCGCTAAGACGTCGCACTGACATGAACGCTAAGCGTGAATTCAGCAATTACTCAAGCCGCAGCGCCGTACTCGCGCAGGTGCCCTCTCAAGCTCCTCCACTGCTACAGTTAGCTGGGGTAAAACCCCCACGAACAGGTTATTTTTTAATTTTTTTTAAAAAAACCAGAGCAGTTCGGGCCGAGCGGCCGCTGGCTGTTGAGGCGGCGCCCAGGCGAACCCGCCTCCCCCACTTCTCGCGGGGGCCGCTTCTGGGCAGCCCGGGGGGCGTGCGGGGAGCAGCCGCGCCCGCCGCCGCCCCTCACGCGTGGGGCCGGGCCGCCCACCCGCCCGCGCGGNCAGCGCATCACCGGCCGCGCATGCGCGGCGCCAACCCCCCCCGCCGCCGCCGCGGCCGCCGCCGCCGCTCCCAGGGATGCAGGTGCCGCCGCTCCGCCCGAGCCAATCAAGGCGAGGCAGGCGCGGCCCCGCCCAATCCGCGGGCGACTCACCCCCTCACCGCGGCCTGCGCGCCAATGGAGGGCGCTCTCCGCGCGGCCTGCGCCAATGGCGGCCCGGCAGGCCCTGCCTCACGGCCGGCCCCGGTGGGACCTGGCGGTCAGCGGTCAGGGCGGAGAAGGACCTGGCGGCTTCTCCATGGCTCGCTGGAGCCGTTTAGCACAAGTTAACACAGCCCCTTGTTACAACTGGGGACTGGGTCTGGCGATCCGGTCTGGATCCGAGGGATCGCGAGGTGGAGCGGCTCCTGCATTAATTCCTCACTGATGGTGTTTGGCCTGGAGAGGAGGCGGCTGGAAGACATCGAGGTGCTGGAGCGTGTCCAGAGAAGGGCAGCGGAGCTGGTGAAGGGTCTGGAGAGCAGGTCTGATGAGGAGCGGCTGAGGGAGCTGGGGGTGTTTAGCCTGGAGCAGAGGAGGCTGAGGGGAGACCTTATCGCTCTCTACAACTCCCTGGAAGGAGGTTGTAGTGAGGTGGGTGTTGGTCTCTTCTGCCAAGTCGCTAGTGATGGGATGAGAGGAAACGGCCTCAAGTTGTGTCAGGGGAGGGTTAGGTTGGGGGTTAGGAAATATTCCTTCACTGAAAGCGTGGTCAGGCACTGGAACAGGCTGCCCAGAGAGGTGCTGGAGTCACCATCCCTGGGGGTGTTCAGAAAACGCATAGACGTGGCACTTCGGGGCATGGTTTAGGAGGCCTGGGGGTGTTGGGCTGGCGGTTGGACTTAGAGGTCTTTTCCAACCTTAATGATTCTATGAGTCTATGTTTTGAAAGCCTCACCCAGGCCTGCTGAGCACAGTAGTTATGGAGTTGCCACCCTGAGGAGCTTTCTGGCTCCGCTCAAGTTGTATCTTCACACTCAGGGCAGTGTACAATTAATGAGCATTTAAAATGTTATCTGTGGCACTGATATTTGAAACGTGCAGGAGAGGGCTGAGACAAAAGCGATTCCTTGAGGGAATCCCAAGGAATCTAGTTGTTATTCTAGCTGCCCAGCAGCTGACAAACTGGGTCAGGGTTTGGTATGTTTGCATGTGACGCTGCGTCACTGGACAACTGTCATCATCAAAGCCTTCCTCCTAGCCAAAGGCTGTAGGGTTGTCATCCTCATTTCCAGCTCAACGTTCATTCTGGACACCAACCATCACGCCAATATTTGTGCAATGAACCATATAACTACAGCCACTGCTTTTCATTCTTAGTGTTGAATCTCTTTGAAGGGTCCATCTGCAACTCTTCAGTGAAGACTGCTTTTGAAAAGTATACTCCTATGCAGCCAAGGGAACGTGTCATTGCAGTATCAGCCATCCCCTAAACGTGGCAGATTTCACTGCCCAAGAAAGTCTTATGAAGGCACATATGCAGAGCTTTTCTTTCTACTGCCTATGAAACTGTGGGCGTGTGAAAGAAAAGAAAGAAGGAAATACCAGAAATGTTGATAGCCATAAGAAAAAGCAGTACTTTTTTCTCATAACTCTAAGCCTCTTTCAGCCAGTGCTCAGGCTGCAAGAATCTGGTTTATGTTATTTGATTCTTACTGTGTTGAGGAAACTGTCTTTTGGACATAATGATTATGGCCTATACACCATTAAGCTAAGCTTCCCCCCTCCTAAAATAGCTTATAACTTCAGATAATTTTTATAGATTCCTCCATTTGGTTTATGTCTACCACATATTAGATTGTTGACTCAGAACGATCTGGAATTAACATTAGAATGTGTTATATGAATTGTGAATCCAAATGCTCATAATTATTTTTGTGCTATTCTGTCTTTCAAGCATTATAGGGCCATTGTAAACTAATGCACAAGCTTAAATCTTAAATCGATTATATTTCTCTTTTGATAGTGTCATCAAAATTTAAGATTGCCGTAGATTATTACAACTACAAGCTCCAAAGAGCAATGTAAACTTCATGACTTAAACACAGTGCGTATTCATGTCATAGAAAAGCAGCACAAGTTCTTCTCTTGTTAAGGCTTAGCTAGAGATGTCTAAAGATTGAAGTCCCTGTAGGACTACCGTACATTTCTCAATCACACGATTCTATGATTCTGTGATTCTAATGCTGATCAGAAAGATCTGTTATACCTTAATTCAAATCCTTATTTAATGTACTTCGGAGATATGGTACCATAGTCCTACAGGAACTTCAATCTTTAGACATCTCTAGCTAAAAAAACCAACAACCAACAATTAAGGAATGTTCTTGAGCAATCCATCAAAAACTATCCTCACAGCTTGAAATACACATACATCTCCCTAATGAGGATCCTTTTAGAAGAGATTGCAGAATTAAAGATTTCTGCTTACTGCAGAATTAATTGTTAATATTCCTACCATTCATTGTAAGGCATCTATGGAAGATTTATCTGGAATCTTACATTTGTGCAAATAAATAAGAGTTTAAGAAAAAAACCTAGAACCCAAAACACTCTCAGACAAGACAATTAGTTTGTGCAACCAGTGATACAGCTAACAAATGTGTGACCTATAAATAACAGAAAAAGTAAATGTTGGGGAAAATTGGGGTTCTTGCATATGGGACACTATCCGCTTACTTCCTCAAACATGAGAAAGAGGGTTTTCAATTCAATAAGCAAATACATCTTCAACTTCAGATTAAATATCTCCTAATGAATTTTAATATATATTCCTGGTAAGAGTCTAGTCCCTCTCAGTGTACATTTAGCATCCATTAGCATTTACAGTAGCTGTGGGCTTGTATTAAGCTGTGCAAAAAGCCATAGTGTCACTGATGAGGTTAGGGGCCCATGTAATTAATGGAAATAAAAACATTTTTAAAAATCGGTAAAGGGTACAGCCAAGTTCATAACTGCCTTTTGTATTGAAGACAAATGTTAGCATTCCCCTTTCATTAGTCCCTCAAAAGATTTAAGACAAGAATGGAGACACACCATTCAGAGAAATGAATAACTGTGCCCCAGTGAAAATCAAAGTGGGTTGAATAAACCATCATTAATATTGAATTAGCTTGGAAAATGTGCTTTCTTCCCACACAGGCATTTAACCTGATGAGGTACATGTACAATGAGCCTGAGGTAGTCAATATTTTTGAGATTATGTTTTAAACCACATGAAAGCACTGAAGTAAAGTTTCCTACTGAAGGAGCTTGGTGATCTGGTATGGAATCTCAGACCCCTTTCATAGTTGTTTTTTGACTTAGGCGTACTGCCTTTGTTTTTGTAAGTCACAATCACAATGCCTACACTGCAAAAACCAGTCACGTGTAAAGTTAGAGGATGTTCCTTATCCCCTGGATCCGTTACCCGAACTGAAGCTTCCCACAAGGAGGCCTCTTTGCAGCCTTTAAACTCTCCTCAGAGCCACGGTAGGCGAAGGTGTGTGCAGGTTCAGCGCGTAGGATTATTAAAAGGAAAACCACAGGTAGGAACTTGCTAGCAGGGTGGAAAGGAAGCTGTTCGTGTTCTGTAACCGCTCCTTGCCTAACAGAGACTGTTGGGAACAAACCCAGCTAAATCACTCACCACTGGTGGTTGTTGCTATTAACATGCATTTCCATTACACTCCATTGTCTTAAACTTCCTGGGGCTGTAACGCTCACTATTCAGCTATCAGTTCTTCACTGAAAATCCAGAGTTCCTCTCGGGGGTTCCTTCGGCTCTATAATGGAGCTGTGCGTGGTTCTGCAGGCTGTGCGAGAAACCTCTGCACGCCACAAAGCACAGGGAAGAATCAGGACTGAGCAAAATTTTACTTAAACAGTGCATATACAAGCATTCATTATGGACAATGTCAACATTTAAAACCTCGTTTACATCAAAGTGATGGGAAGTGTATTCTGTGATTGCAATGGTTATGTAAAATACGTAAAAACAGAGCTGGCAGTGCAGAATGAAAAAATTATATTTACAATATATTTACAAAAAGTTCAGTCACTTCTTAATATAATTTGAGGTATTCTGATGAGCTTTTTGAAATTACGCTTCAACAGTTAGAGCAAAATCTCATTTCACTGTGAAAATTAAGAATTTTTGGTAACAAAATCTATTACCTTAGTATTTTCCATGTTTTCACAGGTTAATAATTGCT
>VZTV01097942.1:13962-25989 GCA_013400875.1 Anhinga rufa | reverse complement strand
AAAAAAAAAAAGAGACAAGAAAACAGCAAAACAAAAATCATCATTTACCTCGCTGGACAGAAAGCTCATCTTTGTTATTCAGGACCTCCTCTGACTCAGTTTTCATCTTCCCTGGGCGCAGGGGATGGAGGGCATAACCCTCTTCCTTCCTGCTGGCTCCCAGAGGGGTTACCCCATTCATCACCCCTGCCACAAGCCCAGGAGAAGCAGCTCCCCTCCACCACCAGAGAAGAGAAGAGGACACACAGTAAGGAGGCCAGATCCTCTAATGAGAATAGGGAGGAAGACAACCTCCCCGCCCACCCTAGCCTTTACCCTCAGCTATTTCCTATAAACTCATTTACACTTTGTGGTGAGGGAAGCTCCTCAGCTCACCGGGTTAAAGCCCAGGAGTCCAACAGCCAAGTCTTGACCTGCCAGGGGAGGTGGATACTCAAGTGGTTAGAGCGCCAGGCAATATTTCTCCTCCAGGCAGGGAGGTGGGTCAGTGAGGAGTGGCTAGAGATGTTCGGCTTGGTGGTCTGTTGGTGTGGCAGTGGTAATCGTTTAACTGCTGCTTCCCAGAATCTTCTTGGGGTTTGAAAACACAGCTGGTGCTGGGGTGGGACAAGGCACTGGGGTGGGATGGAGGTTGCACAGGTGATGTTGGGCAGCCTGATGGGGAAACTGGGTTCACTTGGAGACAGGGGCAGGAAAGGGCTCTTCCCCAAAAGTTCCTCCTAGTGGGGAGGCTTACAGAAGCCAGGGTGAGCGATAAGTAAGGTGAAAGATCTCCAAAAGAATGGGGGTTTGTGTCTGTGAGATGTTTTGGGCACTACCTGATAGGGAGAGCTTAGACCATATGGCTAAGTTTGCTTTTGGTTCCTATTTGCATTCTTAGTTTGGTTTTATTCCCAAGGTATGTTTTTGTGGGTTGTACCTGGGGTTTCTGATACAATCCCATGCTCCTGATACTTCTTCAGACTGACTGCTTGCCCTGGTATCAGAGCACTTTTCTTTATACTTTGTCTCACATTACTGGACTCCTGATAACTAAAATGGAAAATGTCAAGGAACCATATAAAAAAAAATTTAAAATCAACTGGTCAGTATCATTACGGAGTCCATGTCTCAGGTAGAGGCTTTAAGCCTGGTTTCCGAGAAGAGAAAAAATATATGCCCAAGCACCTACTCGAGTGAGAGTAAATGATACACTATCCATTCTTTTGTATTATATGACCTAGGGCTGTGTCATGCAGCCCTTGTGTTATCAGGTGCAAATATTCATCCTTTGCTCCTTATATTGGGTCTGAAAAAAAAAATATCAAAAAACTTCATTAAAGTTGCAAAGTTATGAGCTTTACCACAACTGTATTTTATTCTGTTTCTGCACTTTGATCTGCTCAGTTACAGATATTAGGGGTTCCTCTGCTCATCAGTCTTTCACTAGAAGGGAAGATATTTGCTATTTCTTTGTATTTTCCATCCTCGGTGTGAAGCTGTTGATCTGTCCTGGTTTTGGCTGAGATAAAGTTAATTTTCCTCCTAGTAGCTGGTGCAGGGCTGTGTTTTGGATTTAGTATGAGAACAACGTTGATAACACACTGATGTTTTAGTTGTTGCTGGGTAGTGCTGAACTAGTCAAGGGCTTTTCAGCTTCCCGTGCTCTGCCGGGGGCACAAGCTGGGAGGGAGCACAGCCAGGGCAGCTGACCCCAACTGGCCAAGGGGATATCCCACACCATATGATATCATGCTCAGCACATAAACTGTGTGTTGCTTAGTTGCTGGCTGGGGTTAAACCAGGATATGGTCTCAAAGCCCATCATCCAGATTCTAAAGATGGCATGACTTTCCTTGGAGAGCAAACTCCACGGTGGTTTTTATACAGTAGTACATCTGGACTTGCAGAAAGCTCTGAAAGGGGGGATAATGTTATTGTCCCCTCTGTACAGCCGCTGCAGTGAGCCTGGGAGATTAGAGGGAGATGTTCGGTTTGAGCCTCTGTTTTCTGCAAGTGACCCCATTTTGTGGCAAGTTGCTGCAGGGATTGATCCCTGCCTTGACAGGCGCAGTGCCCTGAGCGTACATCTCTACCACACCGCCCAGGAACTGGGAGGAGACGTCCTCCAACACGTTTGTTTTGCAAAATAACTTGTAATTAATGAAATGCAAGAATTCCACTGTGAAAATAGTTTCCACCCAGCATGGAAATTAGCTCTCAAACATGTTGTCCCTGACAGCTATGTTATACTATACATCACAGCTGGTGCCAGCATTTTGCGGCAGTGTGATTGGAGTCAAATCAGAGATCAGGTCACCCATCAAGAGGGATTTCCTCTGGCTGGTCTCATTTGCAAGGGCTAATTGGGATCTGTCTTGCAACTTTCCATAGTAACATCAATAGCTTCATGGAGATGTTATTAGTGTGAAAGATGGAGCATCTTTCATTCAAAAGCCTCTTTAATGAGGACATGTTATGTCTCAAGAAGGCAGGATGATACCATCACACATGTCTCAGTAACTGAGTACCTGAGGTGCTCTTGTGTGAGCACTTACATCCATAGCAGAGTCTGGCATCCTTAATCCCACTTTCTTACATAAAACCAGATTGAACAACAAATAGTTGTGGCAGTAACTGATGTCTGCTTTCCTACAGGTTTGGGGCGGGGAGGGGGTTGCTGTCCACATGGGCATGAGAACTGCTGTGGGAGGGAGGGTGGATATGAGATTTCTGAGGTCTTTCAACTCTGCTCAGTTATGTGTTTTCACGAAACTAGCAGGAAATTGGTAGTTTTGTGGCTCTGTCAGGTTTGGTTGGAATTGACCCAAGGGGTAAAAAGTAACACCAGGGAGGAGTGGGGTAGGAATAGCGTGTACATTCACACACGATGCTCCTATATACCCCATTGCTTTAGAAAAGTAGGCTAATAATGTTTCCTATTTTCCATTTTTGACACCAGAAACACTATTGTCTCCTGCTGGAGATGCCTAGAAACTACTGTTATTTGCTCCCGTAGCGCAGAGGAGAAATGCCTTTGCAGCAGAGATGTGAGAGGTAGGTGGAGGCACGTTTGGCACCTTCAGCAGGCACCCATACAGACACAGGTGAGCCCCAGCTCAGTCCAGCCCTGCTCTCTGCAGGGACTTAGCCTTCATGCAACACCTTCTGTTGAGACTGATATCATCCTCACAGTGGTTTAATCCAAAAGTAAGGCAGACTTTATTATTTATTTGGGGGGACGGACGCCAATGGATTTGTCTGTTTCAGCTCAAATCTGTGATCAGGGAAACAATACTCTGGATTTTATTATCAAGGAAGGAGAGAAACAGGTAGAGGCTTTTTCTTTCCCCTAGAAGCCAATTTCCTAAGGAAATGAGCCCTGTTCCATTAAGCTGTGTGTGGAGGGAAAGGTCAGACAGTCACACCATTAGGGAGTGCCGTCTGCTCAATACGCCACATTTTTGAGGTGAAATCTGGGAGCATGTAATCAAAATCTGAGGATGAGAACAGACAGGACTCTCTTTCCTCTGCAGCGGAGGACTTGTGGGACAGAGCTTGAGGGTTTGAAGCCAAAGTTGGCTGAGACTTCTAGGTTTCAAAAATAGAACACTCTTTACAGACAGATAGGGGTGACCATGATGTTGAGGAGTTCAACCCTTTTATATACACTCGAGAGGCCGCACAGAGCGATGGTATTGTCAATCATAGGAAGAGCTTCCGCTGGATCTCGTGTGGTTAGATGTGAGAACTCAGCCATGAGACACTAATGCATATGATGAGGACAGGACTTAATCTTTCTGTTGTTCCCTGAACTCCTCATTTTCTTCTTCAGTTTCACCATACTGCCCTGGAACGGATAAATTCAGGGAGCTAACTGAAGGATAGGCACTCGAGCACTTAAGAGCAATGCACATTTACAATAACTGAATCATATAATAGCAACCCATGCATCCAGGACCATAATCTCAAATGGCAGCAGCAGAAGACAGGTTAATAATAGTCATTGTTACATGATTAAATTAGGTAGACAGGGATAATTTTTGGAGGATTCATAATGGTTTTAATGATATTATTTAGTTACCGAGAACAATATATCTTCTCTATTCATGAGTTCCTGGAAATCAAGAGTGTTGAGCTGTAAAATATGTTTTTAAAGACAGAGTTGTGAGCTACAGCCTCTCTGAAAGTTAGTTATATACTATATTGCAGTCCTATAGCTCTTGAATTGTCCTTATCCAGTAAGTAGGAACAAAACTTGAACGGGAACAGTGGGCCTGTGCATGACGTTTTGGGCAAGTTTGGGTTTTGATTTAGGAGCCAGACTCCATGGAGGGTGTTCAGTTTGGTCCAAAGCCTGGAGATCACTTGTGTCCACCTTGCTGTCACCGCTTTAGAGGAAGCGGTACCATCAAAGTACGATTTGATATTGATACCCTGCTTTATGGCTGCACTGTATCTTCGACCCATCCGGCAGCTGACCAGCCCCACTTGGGTCTCCCACAGCATAGTGTGTTTACGTGGCTCTCAGGATAACCTGCATGGCATTTCACCTTGGGTGGCAAGATGGGGTCAAGGCTAGAAGTGAGAGAGGAGCGTGATGAACACAGACTGGACTTGCTTTGGACCACAACCACTGGGACGTGCTGAGTACACTGCACCATATAAAACATTTCTTTCTTGTGAATTGTCAACAGAGACATTTTCCTAGAAAGTTATTTTCAGTTTTGTAGTGTGCATTCTGTATGAACCACATAAAACACACAGAAAATCTCCAGCTGTAGTGAGGCTGCTCTGTCACAGTGCTGGCATTTGTCAATGTCTTCGCACTGGTGGGAATTATTTCACAGGGTAGTTTGCTGTGGAAACTGAAATCGGGGTGGCCTACAACAACAACAAATGGACATGGAATCGTATCAAAACAGACCTGATAGCTTTTCCCTCACGCTGCTCCCAGAGAGAGACACTTGAATTCATGGTTGGCTTGAGCTGGACTGCACCAGCAGACACACAGTGCGTTGGTTGCTCCACCAGTATGAGCCCAGTGGGGTGAGAGCTGAGGAAAAGCAATTGGGAAGCCAAACAGAAAGTCTGGAAGAGCAGCTCGCTGTGCCCCCCCAGCATGGGACCAACCCATGTCCCTTGATAAGACAACCAACTCAGTGTTGAGACCTAACTTCACCAATGCTACCAAGAGGCCAAGATGACACTTGTGCTGAACGACTAAGATTGTGCAGGTGGATTTGCCAAAGCAGATATATTTAAGCAGCTGAATATCTATCCTTGAAAGAAACAGCAGGAGGGAAGCAAAAGCTACAAGGCTAATGACTGGCAAGGAGCACGGGAGAGTCACGCCCTGACTTTGGAGTAAAGAAAATCTCTCCATGTGGTTTGGAGAAACAGTGAATGACAGAGAAATATTTGTGGTTCCCAAACTCTTCCTTTCATCACCTTTTAGTAAAACTATATTTTGACAACATTTGTCTCAGTTAGCAGCCTGGTCAAGGCTGTGAGTGAAGCTTCAGGGCTTCCAGCTCTTTATGTAAATTCTTACCTTCTCCCAAGAGTAAAACCAACTCGCTTCTGTTATATTAACCCAAATAGACATTCTCTCATGGAGCAAGGCTGCTGACTGAATGTGTCAGTGTGGATATCTTCTCCTGCCAGCCTTCACTAGCAAAATGAAAGAAGGTTGTATAAGCTTGTATGTAGATTTGTCATCGACCTTTAATTAGGATAACTGTTTTCCTAATTTCATTATTAGATTTAAGCATATAATTCCAAAGCTGCTTAGAGAAAAAAAAAAAAATCAAAGGGAGGAAGTTGCAATGAAAATGTTCTTGACAACATTTACAGATGTCTGTTACGCAGGAGGGTATAACCCTCTCCTGGTGTCTACCTGCAGAAGCTCCTGAAGGAAAGGATGGGTTCCCATCTGCAGCGGTTTGCAAATTAAAGGTGCCCAAATGCCATTAATTGATTGTCAATCAAGGTTACAACACAAGGTGTGGGTTTTTTTCTGAATTCAGCCAAAAATTCTGCATATTCTCAATAGCCAAGAGAAAAAGAGAAGTAGCTGTAGTCAGCAACTGCTAAGTCCTTGCAGCATAGTCCAAACTGAGCAATTTCAGCTGTGTTTATTTTTGACTGAATACCATTACTTAACTATATTTTAAACCTTCCCATTTTCCCAATGAGGTTGGAGCCCCTGGTTTCACCAGATAACATGCAATTGCATTTTAGAGAAGACATTATCGTTTACAAGGAGACAACAGTCAATAAGTGCTGATGGGAATAGCCCTGTGCTAACTCTGCCCTTGAGTTCACTGGGGCTGTTTGAAATGTCAGTACTGGAGAAGGCGCTGAAGAGGTGAAAGCTCTCGTCCCAGAGAGGGTTCACAGGGTAGATGTTGCAGGCAAAAATGGGAAAGTTGCCTGAACTTCACAGGCATCTCGTCCCACCACGCTTGCCCCGTGTTGGAATGAACCGGGGACACAGCTGGAGCTGGACTTCCAACCTGAACTCTGCAGCTGCGAGCTCTGCATGCCTGATTCCTCTCTCATGCTGAATGAATGTTATCGCGCATCAGGTTGATTAAGCATTATTAAAAGAAACCACTTATCCCTAGGAAAAAAATAAGCAGAAGAAGAATTTGTCAAGCGTATTTGGATCTGCCATTGCAGTCCCTACTTGAGAAAAGCTTGAAGAGGCAGCTAGGAACCCTTCAGGTGTTGATGACAAAAGCTCTTTTGTGATGTCCCAGAATGCAGTGACCACAAAAAATGTTACATAAAGTTTAGAAATTCGACAGCGTTTCTGTTCGATGGTGTATTAATTTTCCTGCAAACAACAATCACATTCTATTTCTCTCCACTGGTTTTCTCTCCATATCAAGGCTTTTATAATGATCTTATATTTTCTATTTATTTGTGAAATCACATCTATCAATCTGATAAGCAAATAAAAGCAAACGTTGTCCCAGCAAGGATGAAAGAAAGCAGCGAACATTTCCAGCGTATGCTCCAGTGATCTCCTAACACAGGTTAACACAGCCAGGTCTAACATCTACTGGCCTCCACAACGTCTTTTCGTAGACTTCGGTGAGCTTTGGGTGAGGCCTTATCCTTGAGAGAATGAAACATAACTGTCCAGCGATACGAGGATCACTCAGCTACAGTGGGTCAGAGGAGTGAAAGCATTTTCTTAGGGCAAAACCCACAGTTTATCTTTGCTTTACACAATCAAGAATTGTGGCAGTAGATGCTGTGCTGCATTTTGGGTTGTGTTTTAAATCCCCCATCTGAACTAAGCCCTTGTGACCATATTCTGATCTTGGGTAAATCTAGAGCTTCTCATTAATTTTGCTGGACTTAAGTAATTTTCTGGAGTTTGGTGCCCATCTGTCAGGAATTGGACTTCAGCTTGAAGTTGTGGCTTTCTGTGCCAGACCTTTTTTTGGCCAATGAACAGGGTCGTTGTGATGCTCATTTTTGTGCTGATGTGAAAGCATGTTTTGTTACAACAGTTTTTGCCCTCTTTTACTTGAGTTCTACTAGTTCTGGTAGGAAACATCTAGGAGAAAAGAGCTGATTCCCTTACCTCCCAGTAACGGGGCCTAAGAAGACCAAAAGCAACTTAAGTCGAAGGGAAACTACTTTTCTTTGCAGCACATGCTGCCCCTTCAAACTGGGGCTTCCCTGTTATTTGTAGGGCACTTGCATCTTCCCTTTCTGGCCTTCAAGAAGAGCCAAGGACAGGTTGTTCAACTCCATCCCACCAAAACACCCTCTTGTACCTTCCCACCCCTTCACAACTTGCTTCATGGCCATCATGAGCTTGGCCTTCTTTCATGCAGGGTGAAGCTCTCCTCTCGAGACAGAGGAGAGTAATTTCTGTCATGACCCACATTGTAGTTGGAGGTCACAGTGTCTGATGCAGTTCCCACCATACTGCCTCTGAAGCACAGCAGGAACCACGCTGTGTCTAGGAAATAATATCTCCACCCCCTAATTCTGAGGCCATCTCAGATGGAAAATCACAAATGAATAACCACAGGGCTGAGGAAACCTCACAGCGGAGGCAGGCTCCACTGCTTGTTAATTAGTCCAATCATTAAGGTGAATTTAATGCTGTTTCTGAAATTCTGTTCCTTGGTACTCCCAGCTTTGTTTAACTGAGAGGTCAAGAAGTCATGCTTCTCCAGCTGAAGAAGCTGAGATCAGGCTTCGTTGCAAAGAAGTTTCCTATGTTAAAGCATATGTGCCAATGACGCTGTTTTGTGCTAATGGCTTTTGCAAGAGCTTTCGCACTGGGGGCAATCCCAAACATGGATACAGGCTGGGTGATGAGTGGGTTGAGAGCAGCCCTGCGGAGAAGGGCTTGGGGGTGCTGGTGAGCGAAAAGCTGGGCATGAGCCGGCAATGTGCGCTGGCAGCCCAGACAGCCAGCCGTGCCCTGGGCTGCATCCCCAGCAGCGTGGGCAGCAGGGCGAGGGAGGGGGTTCTGCCCCTCTGCCCCGCTCGGGTGAGACCCCCCTGCAGCGCCGCGTCCAGCTCTGGAGCCCCCAGCACAGACAGGACATGGACCTGCTGGAGCGGGGCCAGAGGAGGCCACGGAGGTGATCAGGGGCTGGAGCACCTCTGCTGTGGAGACAGGCTGGGAGAGCTGGGGGTGTTCAGCCTGGGGAAGAGAAGGCTGCGGGGAGACCTTATTGCAGCCTTCCAGTGCTTACAGGGGGGCTGTAGGAAGGATGGGGGCAACCTCTTTAGCAAGGCCTGTTGTGACAGGACAAGGGGGGACAGTTTTAAACTAAAGGAGGGCAGGTTTAGACTGGATAGAAGGGAGAAATGTTTTCCACTGAGGGTGGTGAGACCCTGGCCCAGGCTGCCCAGAGAGGTGGTCGATGCCCCATCCCTGGAAGTATTCAAGGCCAGGTTGGATGGTGCTTTGAGCAACCTGGTCTGGTGGAAGGCGTCCCTGCCAGTGGCAGGGGGTTTGGAAGTAGATGATCTTTAAGGTCCCTTCCAACCCAAACCATGCTATGATTCTATGATTCTATGATTTTTCAGTTCTTCTCCAGTGAGAATGGTGAGAGCCAGCACGGCAGGGCATGGTGGCACAGGGCACCATGACTTGTGCAGGGAGTTGAACAGAGGAAGGGGGATTTTCTGGGCCTATGTGGGTCACTTTGGTATTCTCTCAGCAGTAATTACAGCCAGAGAAAGCAGAATGGGAAATGAAGTCCCAGTTTTTCACAGTGGAAGTTAAATTCTCCGAGGGCAGCCGAGTCCTCTCTTGCCTCACTTCTTGAGTTCAAAGCTAAATGTCTTTCCACAAGAGCTGCCCTGGACAAACACAAGCTATCAGTCTCCTTATAGGGCTAACAGAGTGAAATGAAAAGGTCTGTTCTATACAGGATCTCAGGTCTTCTTAATTTAATAGTCTTGTCCGGCCTTAACAATTATTATTTTATTGATTTAAGGAATGTAGCAAAGAACATGTTAGCAGCTTGCTTATTTCCTGACACTGTCCCACAATTCAGTTAAAAAGTTAATTTTCATTCAATAAAAACTTAATCTTTAAAGAGAACTAAAATAATAATTAAAAAAACGAAAATCAGGAACAGGATAAACCCAGGAAAGGCCACTTTTTTTTGCATTAAGGCTCTCATTGGGCTCTGGTGATATACTTGTTGCCTTTCAGATCTTATTTGTACAGATTTGGACAAGGTTTCCTGGTGACAACATAGCTCAGGGGCAAGGCTGTAGGCACGAGGCTCTGCAAAACAAGGCAAAACAACAAAGTCCTGTCAAGAGGGACCTGACCTCTTCCAGTCCCAAAGGTTTTGCCTACTAAGATATTGGAGTTGCAGCTCCGCCCAAGGTAAACATACAATGAGAAAAAGTGAAACGATCACAAAACTTACCCTCAGGCTCATAAAGGAGAGTTTGAAAAAGAGTCGTTCATAAGTTTGCTGATGATTTCCTCCACCACAATGACCTCAGAGGAACAGTGTGACCTGAAAAGGTCATCACTGCAGGTTTGATAAAAAAGTACAGACTAGAGTCTGTTTGTGGGAAACACTGGAGGACGCAAGCTATAGCAGTCAAAAGGGACATAAAGGTCTCTCTGCATCACACAGTAACGTGCAATGCAGATTCATCATGCAGAAACTAGCCTGGAGCTCAGATTAGTCCAGTTTGCCAACACAAAACTCCATCCAAGGCAATAACCTTTGAGGTAGGAGCTGTGATCTCAGGTGACAAGAAGTCCCCTGGAAGAAGCAGAGGGGCTGGGAGAACTTATCTTTGCTGGGGTGAGATTAAGCAGATGAGGAGAACTAATGTCAATGTTAGCAAGAAATCCTGCCTACCTCCTGTCCTCCTCAGGCTGACCTCTAGGGAAAGGTTGAGAGGTAAGGTAAGCCATCTGAACTCCTCAGGAGTTCAGGAGAGGCAGTGTTTGGGCACAAGGAGACAGAGGAGTAGTTAGCAGGTCCAGAGTGAGGCGGGAAATGAATGGAGTTGTTAGATTTCAAAGGGGTCAGTTGAGGAGTCACATCACAGCTGCATCTGAAAAGAATAGAATAGAATAGAATAGAATAGAATAGAATAGAATAGAATAGAATAGAATAGAATAGAAAAAAGGTTGCCAGTTTAGTTTTTTCTGTTGGAAATAGATATATAATAGGCAACCCTCAAAGAACCTGGGCAGCATTTCAAGAGAGTTTTAGAAATTCATGGAATCAGATGAATTTCACAACAAAAGATCAGGGGGAGCCCAGGGGAGAGCAGTTCCTCAGAGAAAATATACCACTTCCCTTGTTTATCCACTACATTTTTGATGTAAAACAGCAGTCTTCAGGAAAGCTTGTGCAACCTTGACAACAGTGAACAGAGACCTGATGAAGAGGGTTACAAGATCCCCTGTTGATGGTGCTTGCTGTTGAGCCACTTTGATTTCCTAATGCATTAGCAGCGCCCGTCAGCAACACCGAGCAGCTGATGCTGCCAGGGCTGCACACTCTCACTGGTCAACATCTCCTTGGCCATACATCCTTGGCAGCTGCTGCCCGCTGTTGAGAGGTCAGGGGATTGGACAGTCAGAAATTGGTGCAACCTCCTGATTTTGCCCAAAGAAAACACTCAAGTGAAAGAAAAACTCAACAGTGCTGAAACAACACTGGTTTTGTCATCAGGGACAAAACCTTGTCGCATCTCTGTAAGTCATTTTAAGGCCTCTCCATGGAGGACCATAGGTACCCTGTGATTTAGTTCTCATCGTCCCGGTGTACAGCACTGATGTACAGCACAAGAAATCTCTGCCTAGCAGCATCTGACCAAATGCTTGGCATCGTCATCTTTCACCCAGGTCTCACCAACCTGCTTCATGTCCCTTGTGCCTGGTCTGAGCCTGGCTGTCCTCCAGCCACTGTGTTTTGCAATGGTTTTTTTTTTATTTATACTGAGGAGACTTCTGCTGTCAGATCCCTCTTTGCTACACCATGGAGGCATTTATACATTATGGTCAAATTGCATCTTACAATCATAGAGCCATTTAGGTTGGAAAAGACTCTTAAGGTCATTGAGTCCAACCACTAACCTAACACTGCCAAGTCCACCACTAAACCATGTCCCCAAATGCCACATCTACACATGTTCTAAATACCTCCAGGGATGGTGACTCCACCACTGCCCTGGGCAGCCTGTTCCAATGCTTGACAACCCTTGCAGTAAAGACATTTTTCCTGATATCCAATCTAAACCTCCCCTGACACAGCTTGAGGCCATTTCCTCTCGTCCTATCACTTGTTACTTGGGAGAAGACCCAAGTCTTCTCCCACATCCTCCCACAACACCCACGTCCTCGCTACACCCTCCTTTCAGGTAGTTGTGGAGAGCGATCATGGGGTAGCTGATGGGCTGGTGAGAGGAGGATGAGTACCTCTTGCTTCCTCTCAAGCTCACGTGCTGTTCCCACTGCCCATCTGACCCTACCTCACTCCCTGCAGCCCCAACCTTCCTCTGACAAGACCTGCCACACATTGC
>VZTV01097942.1:1124-13425 GCA_013400875.1 Anhinga rufa | reverse complement strand
AATAGAATAGAATAGAATAGAATAGAATAGAATAGAATAGAATAGAATAGAAAAAAGGTTGCCAGTTTAGTTTTTTCTGTTGGAAATAGATATATAATAGGCAACCCTCAAAGAACCTGGGCAGCATTTCAAGAGAGTTTTAGAAATTCATGGAATCAGATGAATTTCACAACAAAAGATCAGGGGGAGCCCAGGGGAGAGCAGTTCCTCAGAGAAAATATACCACTTCCCTTGTTTATCCACTACATTTTTGATGTAAAACAGCAGTCTTCAGGAAAGCTTGTGCAACCTTGACAACAGTGAACAGAGACCTGATGAAGAGGGTTACAAGATCCCCTGTTGATGGTGCTTGCTGTTGAGCCACTTTGATTTCCTAATGCATTAGCAGCGCCCGTCAGCAACACCAAGCAGCTGATGCTGCCAGGGCTGCACACTCTCACTGGTCAACATCTCCTTGGCCATACATCCTTGGCAGCTGCTGCCCGCTGTTCAGAGGTCAGGGGATTGGACAGTCAGAAATTGGTGCAACCTCCTGATTTTGCCCAAAGAAAACACTCAAGTGAAAGAAAAACTCAACAGTGCTGAAACAACACTGGTTTTGTCATCAGGGACAAAACCTTGTCGCATCTCTGTAAGTCATTTTAAGGCCTCTCCATGGAGGACCATAGGTACCCTGTGATTTAGTTCTCATCGTCCCGGTGTACAGCACTGATGTACAGCACAAGAAATCTCTGCCTAGCAGCATCTGACCAAATGCTTGGCATCGTCATCTTTCACCCAGGTCTCACCAACCTGCTTCATGTCCCTTGTGCCTGGTCTGAGCCTGGCTGTCCTCCAGCCACTGTGTTTTGCAATGGTTTTTTTTTTTATTTATACTGAGGAGACTTCTGCTGTCAGATCCCTCTTTGCTACACCATGGAGGCATTTATACATTATGGTCAAATTGCATCTTACAATCATAGAGCCATTTAGGTTGGAAAAGACTCTTAAGGTCATTGAGTCCAACCACTAACCTAACGCTGCCAAGTCCACCACTACACCANCCACTAAACCATGTCCCCAAATGCCACATCTACACATGTTCTAAATACCTCCAGGGATGGTGACTCCACCACTGCCCTGGGCAGCCTGTGCCAGTGCTTGACAACCCTTTCGGTGAAGACATTTTTCCTAATATCCAATCTAAACCTCCCCTGGTGCAACTTGAGGGTGTTTCCTCTCATCCTATCTCTTGTTACTTGAGAAAAGAGATGGGCACCCACCTCGCTACAATCTCCTTTCAGGTAGTTGTAGAGAGCGATAAGGTCTCCCCTCAGCCTCCTCTTCTCCAGGCTAAACAACCCCAGTTCCCTCAGCTGCTCCTCAAAAGACGTGTTCTAGACCTTTCACCAGCTTCATTGCTCATCTTGGGATGAAGGGGTCATTCCCGTTGCTTAAATTTAGGAACAACTCTGAAATAGCTAAGCTAGGAGGCTCAGACCCTCTGCAATCAGCAGACAAAGCAAGGATCAGTGTAGAGTCCACATAGCGGCCCACATTTGCTGAACGCCTAAAGTGCCAAGAGCAGGAAATGCCCTGCTTGTTCATTCATAGTGTCACTGTACGGCATGTCTGCCTTCCGTGAATCATCCCATGACTCTATCAGCCATTTCCAGTTGTCAACACTTTTCACAGCAGCGGCGCCCTGAACTGCAGAGTGTCCTCCAGTGCTGGTTTCAGGAGGACTCGGCCCATGGAAAGCACAGTCTTCCCATTCCTACCTTACGTTTCCATACAACTTCTGAATACCACAGTCTCACCTGTCCTCTGGTCACCAAACAGCAATGGGAGCCCAGATTCACGTGATTCCCACCGCACCCCCAAATTCCCAAAGCCCATGTCCACGGATCACTACTGTCTACCCGCGTACTTGGCCATGTTCAAATGCATCCTCATTGCGTGGCAATAAAAGAATCAAAATTTTTCTGTATTGCAGAATTCCTTCCTTCGTCATTTACGACTTCCTTGCTCTTTGGGTCACCTGAAAGGTTTTATCAGCAGCAAATGTATGTTTTCTTCAGGTCATTTATTCAAATGTTAAATGGCATGGAAATGCTTTCTGCCCAACCCCAGTGGAAAATGGCCACTACATTTATTACTGCATTTAAAATTACCCTTTGAATCCTATTAATTAGCTAGTTTGCAAGCTATTTAATATCTTCCTCACGCATTGTGTACCATTCAACTCTTAATTCAAACTAAAACCAGGACGAACTTGAAGCACCACTTTCTGTGACTTTCTGGCAAAACCTATAAGATCAAGCCTGTTACAATTCTGTAAAAATTGGTAATCTTATTTTAAAAAGGTACCAAATTCACTTGACAGTATTACTACTTGGCCTTAGTTTTGTTACCCTCCTTTAATTTCCTTCCTCTATTAATTATCTTCCCTTAATTTATTGCATCCTGTGTGAGATTCTGTATTATTTTGCCTGGGACTGATGCCAGAATAACGGACTTACACTTTCCTAGGATATCCCATTTACCTTTTGAAAAACATAGTTACAACATTAGCCGGACTCTCATCTTTCAGAACCACCCAAAGCAAGTGAAAAAAAAACATCAGTAATGTTCCAGAGACCTCCTCAGGCAGCTCTTTTAAAACTCTTGGGTGCAGTTATCTAGGCCCAGCCGTGTCAAGAATTAATAGCTGCTGCCCAAACCCCCCTTAGGGGGTTACTGTTGGAATGGAAAGCATTTCACCATCCAGGCTGTGATTACATTATCTGACTATTACCAACTACAGAACAGAAATATTTAGGGAACTTTTCTGCCTTTATCATTATCAACACTTTTTTTTCAATTTCAATCTGGTAATGGCTCAATACCATTGTGAAAATTTCTTTTGCTTTTAATGTCATTTTAAGACTCCCCATTGTCCTCAGCCCTCCTGGCCACAGATCTGTCCTTGCATCCTTTCTCTCTGTGACCATGGGGCTTCCTCAGTTCACCCCGCGTTTGCCAACAGCAAGAACAACGCGCAAGATAGGTAAGCGGCATCAGGCCCCCCATGAGGCTGTGTAGGGGCCCAGAGCAGAGGGGATGATGCTGATTTGCTCCCACCGCAGACACACACTGCGCTGCTCACATCCGTGCCCTGATGGGGCACATCCTTGCCATAAGACCAGAAAAGGTCACTCAAGCTGCAGAAGCAATTGGGCAGCTCAGTGGTAGAAGCTCCCTCATACATTATTAAATAAAAAGACATAATCTCTGGATAAAGAAGTTAGGTGCAAGGCATTGGAGGCAGGCGAGCAGTATCTGTCCGTGGTGGTCCTGCTCAGATGGACGCAGCTCCCTAAACATCTGCTATGGACCGGTGTTACCAGCTGGAGCACTGGCTTGGTGCTTGCTCTGATCCCATGGAGCTGGTGTATGCCTAGACTCAGAGTGTCTGTCCAGAGCAAATATCCTCCAGTGATTACTTTTTTGCACTTCAATTTGGAAAGTGATATGTCAGAAAGAAATCCAAATGCTGTACTGGGAAAAAAAATTGAACTGCTTCACACTCAGTGTTCGACCATTAAGTAGGTGCATTACGAGTAAACAAGGTAAGACCATAGATGTTAAGAGGAAGGGTTTATTTGTGTTCAGGTAATTTTTGATCAAGCCAGCAACCAAATTAACTTCAAAGGCCTTGGAGGATTTGAAGTAAAAATCTTTTTTATATGTGGACACTGTTCTCAAATAATAACTGCTGTGAATAAATAGAATAGCTGCGCTGTCTTAGGCCACCTCTTTTTCTTTTAAATAATGAAGTACTGCAGATAATACGTGGAAAGCCCAATTCTTCATTTGTATTAGAACTCCTTAAAACTCTCAGGATATTATTATAAGGGAAAAACCACTAGAGTCTGTTGTTTCAAATCCTCTTTTAACTTTGTGGTTTTTTCTGAGCCCTTTAATGCTCAGGTAATGTGGGTAGAGCTGCCTCGCCTCTTGCACAACCCTTCAGCCTGCTAGTCCCCTCTCTGGCTTGCATTAAAGTAGTCTAAAGCCTCCCCTTGCATCATTCCTCACCCAATGCTTTTACTAACATAAAGAAAAGAGATGCTAAATAAAAGGAGAACAAAACAATGGCCAAAGACAAAGTCACGCATACCACTAAGAGCTCTGGAGAGGTCACTTGGCCAAAGCAGCTGCCAAAATATTCCCTCCAACCCTCGAGCTAACTGGCACACAGGGAACTTCAGCTGGGTGAGAAAACAACCATATGCACTTGAAAAAAAAAAAAAAAAGGATAGGCAATGTTTTAATTCCTTTTCTAATTAATTTGGATGTATATAACGTATTTCAAGTTTTTATAAGATTTTCTACGTTATGTTGCACTTGCTGCTCTTGCTATTACTAATACGCAGTACAGGGCTTCTCAGCCTTGTTTTTTGCCATAGTTTCTTGCAACTAGGACAGCTGTGAAATCAGAACTAAACCAAGAGTGAAACTGCGATAAATAGAAATAAGAAGCAATTTCTATTCAGAGTATTTATAAACCTTTGTTTCAGCTAAGTCTTCATTTGCTCAGAAGTCTCCTTTAGGAGAAAGAAGGGTTTTCTGGTAACAAAACATAGTTCTGCTTTCATCTTAGGGACTAGAAAACTTTTAGTTCACATGAAAGCTAGAAAATGTGACTAGAAATGTATATTGCCCCTGTTTCTAATGCTTTTCCCTTTCTAAAACAAGGGAAAAAGAGGTGCATGATACAAAAACAATAGAGAACGTCAATCACAGCACGAATACAATACAAATACCGAAGAACACAAAATGCAAAATTTTAATCTTTGATTAATAAGGGAAAATGTGGAAGGGGAGGGAAGGCTTCAGCTCACCTGTCTCTAGGTCTTTGCAAGCTACTTCTAGTGTATTTGAAGAATCACAGACCTAGCCCTCCACACAAAGAGCAGCCACAGCAGCTCAGAGTCGTGGTCCAAGTAACCCCATGTCCTATCTTCTGGCAGTGGCGACAACAGCCTATGCCTAAGGATGAGCATAAGAAAAGGGGCAGTATGTAGCAATACTTCCCCACAATACTCTGTCAGTCTGCAATTTGCAGCTCAGAGACTTCCTGAGCCAAAAGTGAGGTCTTTGTGTGTAAGTCTTCAATGGGTTTTTTTTTCTTCTATTAATTTGCCTGGTTGTTTTTTCCCCCAAAAAAAACCCGCTACAGGGCAAGTTATGGAGGTGGGGCACCCTGCCAGGACGTCTTGCTGATGGGGAGAATCTGACGGACAAACAGACGGGAAAGTTTCTCACTGGGAGGAGGTAAGTCAAGGAAAAGATTTCTGCCGGCTGGCATGGTCATTGCTGCAAATCCCGAAGGGGTGTTTGGTGGGGAGCTGGCTGAAAGTGTCTGGGTGAGCCAGGCAGCAGGGAGGAGAAGAGATGAAGAGGACATCCCCACAAAAGGCATATCTTGCTTTGTGTGCAGAGCCAGGCTGCAAAATAGACAGTCTGACACAGGGAGAGACTACCTGATGGACCGGACTGACCCAGTGACTCCTGCCCTCAGCTAGCTCACAGCGTGTGGTGTTCACCTCTGGTTGACCTAGACCCACATCTGGACCTTCCTTTGCCAGGGCAGGAAAGCCCAGCAAGTGCAAGGGGAAGGATTCAGGGGTTCAAAGAGTGTGTGCAACCAGCACGTCTTCTGAGGCTTGTGGAGGAATCTCCGTCTGGTTTAACTCCCTGATCCAGGGACCTTGTGGGTCCAGGAGGACTGTGGTGAAAGGGAGCAGTATCCTCCTATGCTCATTCTCCTGTCTCTCCTAAAAGGAGCAGTCAAGGGATTGAGGGCAAGAAGGATGTCTCAGGCAGGTGGGTGAGGGCACTTGGCGGGCACAAGCTCTATCTACAAAGCTTTTCTAATGTGGAAACAAATACCAGTCTGGTAAGAAACCCAGGATACAGAGCAAGCTCTTCCTCCTTTTGACCTTCCCATCAGAGAAGCTCAAAGAGTAAAACAAAACCACAGGCGTGCAGGTGTTTGCTCCTTTTTTAGCATGCAAAGATGAAAGAGACAGTGAGTTGGAAACACAAAGCTTGGCAATGCGCTGGTTGCTTACAGCAATATGCAAAAGCAGGAGACCTTACACACGTGGCTACCAGCCCAAAGAGAAAACAAAACATACAGAAAAAAACCCAACCTCAGAAAAAAAGGAGAGCTTATGTACTGGGAGGTGTTTTCCATGGCAATTGCTCCATGATATATCACTTACCCACTCACTGCAAAGGAACAGCTGGGCTTGAAATGGATGGAAAGGAAATGAATGCTCAAAACCCTTTGCAGTCTTTGATTGCCAACCTCTCTCCAAACCTCATCATGGACTGGACTCTGAAACCCCTTGTCAAGCCAAGCAACACTTAAACTGTACCAATTATGCATTTAAAGACCGGGCAAGGCCAAAAGAAACTCAGAAGACCTACTTTTTCTCTGCCTTGTACCATGAGGATCGTTGGCAGGGCTGGAGCTCATTCCACCTCAGTTGAGGAGAGAAGGCTAGATGGCAGGGCAATTTCTTTGCCTCCATTGAGACTCTAAATCTTGGTTTTCCTGCGCTGTCCTCTCTGGATTTGAAACCCCCTGCATTTGTGGATGTTCTGGGAAAGTGGCAAAAGACATCTATTCACAATAGGATTGTTGGAGACAGCTGAGGGACTGCTTCCTGGAATGATGGAAAAGGCTTCTTTGTGGATATCTGGCTGGACTGTTTCTATTTGAGTGACGATTTGATTGCTCCTGGGGTTTTGCTGAAATACTTGTTATATATTAAGACATGCTGACCCTTGTATGAGCATGTTTTTAGCATTATTTGAATAGAAAGAATCTGGTGAATATTTACGCTGAATAAAGGCAGCAATATGTGGCTGAAGGCAAGTATATTTGGGTTGGGGAAGGGCCCAGATCAGAGGTGTCCAGTCATTCCTTTTAATGGTTGAGTTTTGAAGCTACAGCCCTGGGTGTTGCTACAGCGCTGTGTGTTAGAGATATTGTTTCTGGGGTGAGATGGAAAATGCACCCTAGGCTTCCCTGCGGGACATGTAGGCAGAGCCATACCCACCAGCAGGTGCTCTGCACATGTCCATACTGGCTGTGGTTTTGAGGTTGGGGTTTCTCTCATCCTACAGAGAGTTTCAAGCAGGCTAATTGAAGCAGTAGAACTAAAGCCTTGCCGTGTCTGAAGTTGGGGAATTTTCCTGCTTGCAGGGAAATGAGGAGGCTCAGGTGCTCAATTGTAAACTTCCCCGTGTCACCGGCTCCCCATCCTTTATCTTCCTTCCTTCCCTCAGCCTGTCTCTTGCTCTTCTCATCTTCAAACACAAGCAAGTCACGTCCTCCCTCTCTGCTGCAAGCAGGTCTTGCACCACCCTGTCCTCCACCTTGCTACTTGGTGAGAAGTTCAACCATCAGGTCAGGCCCAGCACAACCCAACCCAAGCTCAGCGGGGTCAGCCACCTCTCTGCAACCTGAGGTCGCCACCCCAGCATCACCCTAGACCCAATCCTCTCCTCTCAACCACCCACTCAAGCTCTGTCCCTATCTTACCACTTCTACTTCTTGCTACTTCAAAAAAAAAAAGAATCAGACTTCTCTTTGTTTACTTGAGGAAGCAGTCAAAGGCCTTGCTGCAGCCCTTCTCATCCTCTACCTCAGCTGCTAGGAGTTGCCTCTTGTCTGGCCCTGATGGTAACATCTTGCTCCTCTCCAGTTGGTGTTTCCAGGAACATCCTTTTGGCTCAACCCTACCACTCCCTGTTTATGGCCCTCCATGGACCTCCTAAGCTCACACTCCTTGCCTGGGATGACAAGAGCAACTGCTGTCCATGTAAAGGCGGCCAAGCTTCAAGCTGTTCAGCTCTCTTCTGCCAAAGACGGCAGATTTGGGCACCATCCCCTCACTCGACCATCTCTGTCCTCCCCTTATCCCTCCCCCACCACCTCATCCACCAGGATCTAGCAAACAAACAACCAGTTTATGAAAGCAAAGAGGGAAAGCCAACAGCAGCTGCTTTAAATCTGTTGTAATGCTGGCGGCAATTGCATAAGGCAGAGGTTTTGTTGATGTCCCCACCCCATTCCTGAGAAATATTTAATTTATTTTAGTGTCACTGTGCCCACTGCCCATGCCCTCAGCACATTCACAGTGCAGGAACCACCCGTCCACATTTGCAGCACGCTGCCAGCAAGTGGCAGCATCAAAGACCATCTCTGGATTCACTTCTCCCCCGACGCAATCCCACAAGAAAGAGGCAAGATTCAAAACAGCCTCCTCAACCCAACCCAGCCAAGTTCCTTGTCATGCCCTGGACATGCAGAGCTCAGTAAACAGATGGGTCTCACCATGCCCAGGGGATCAGTGGCTCTAGGACTTGACAGAGCAGCAAGTTTCAAATTAAATGACCCTTCAGCAACAGGCACCAGCCCCCAGCAGTGCTCGTCTGCTAGCAAGATGCATCGCTCAGCCCCAGGCATGGCAGAGCGTGGACCTGTCCTGCAGCTCTGGTTTGCATTAAATATTTCAGAAGAAATATGCCCCAATTCGAAGGTCCTGCCTTGACCGCAGAGTCAGGCCTCACATCTCCAGCCCTGGCAGCTGAGATCTGCTGCCTCAAAAGACAAGCTTATGTGTTCACTTGCTCTCGGCAGGCGGGAGCGTGATCGAGATGCTCTCCCAGATGCGGCGCCTGGGCTCAGTCGTGGCATCCCTCCATGAAGAGCAGGAAAGAGCTAGCCATGTCACAGCAGGAGAGCAGTCAGATTTTCTTTTTCTATCCAACTTTGCAGGTCATCTTTCTGCCCAAGAACATTTTTCCAGTATGAAAAATCCATCACCATAAAAAATGGTGGTAGTATTTAGAGCCCATCTGCTCTTTCTGTAGTGTGAGCTGCAGGGCTGATCTTGTGCATGCCCATCCTATAACTCAGTGTAACTTCCCCTTTGGTCTGCAAACCAGCTGGGGAGTGGTAGGACCCATATTCCTGAGACATCGCTGCAGGGAATATCCTGCGGTTGTAGAGAAAAGAATAGTTTGTAATTTTTTAAGCTGGAAGTTATGATACCTGCAGGAATCCCAGAAGGAAGTCAACAAAGTCCCCAAAACCTAAAAAACCTATTAATCTAAAGCAAAGAGACTCCCAAGATTTCCTATGTTGCAGACCCCATTATGACTGCAGGGCAAAAATCTCTCCCAGCATCTCAAATCTCTGTGCACAAAGAAATTATATACATCTTACCGTTTTGTAAGGGGACGGGAAGGGTGGGGGTTGTTTTCAGGAAAGGGTTGCCAGCTTAGAACAGATGAGGAATACTGAATGAGAAAATCTGGTATACTCAAAACCTGCTGTTCCCATATGGATGTTTTCCCTGGCCTTCTTTCCTTTCTCTTTGAGGACTTCAGTCCCATTGTAGGCAGTAAACACCTCAAAAAGGGGTAATGAAGCGCTCAGGACTGTGATGTTTAAATCCATGGTAGGATTTATTTCCAAATGGCTTGTTCAGAGCTACAGAGGGGATTTGTAATCCTGCCAGGAAATAAATCCACATTCCCTCAGCCCCAATACATTTTCTTAACCATGATATAACTCATCCTATCTCCCAATAGGGAAATTTGGAGGTTTTAGTCCCAGCTTCCTGGGCAAGAGGGATTTTTGCTCCTCAAAAAAATTAAAAATCTCTAACAAAAAATGTATCAAAAAATATAAAATATTCTGTGAAATCTCTCATGGATTTTATTTTTTTAATCTCATCAACTATTGGGATTTTTTTTTTTAATCATTTTAATTTCACAACATCTTGCTTCATCCTGTTTTGACTCAATTTAGCCCAGAAGTAAAAAAAAAAAAAAAGGGATTATGGAGTCTGAATGCAGTTTCCTTCTCTCTCCTCCCTCTTTCAAAGGAAAAAGCTGAAAGAAAAGGTTTTGTCTTCCTCCTTGGCAAACGCGGTTGCAACCGATGCACCCCCATGAAACCACTCCCCTCCTGCAAAACTCCTCCTGGAGCTGTGAGCCCTTCTGCTGAAGCACAGATCAGATATTTCCTCTGGCTTTTCCCAGCCTTCACATCACTTATGAGAAAGGTGGATTTTTCTGCCTGCGTTTCAAAAGGATTTCAGATCAGAAAATAGAGGGAGGCTTTCCCTTGTCTTGGGGGTTCACAGCTCGTTGAGTGGAGAGGGAGAAGAGGTGACATGAAAGAAGGGCATAAAATGATGGATGGTTCTGAGAGAGCTGGCTGGGAATCCCTCCCTTCACTGTTTTCATCATATCTAGAAAAAAAAACCCCAAAGAAACCCACCCAACTCAGTTAAAAGACAAATAGAGCACCTCATCAATTTAAAATGTGTTATTACAATGCTTAATTAAGCTGTGGAACTCATCACCAAGAGCCGTTATGCAAGCTCAAGGGTTAGAAAGATTAGAAAAAAAATAAAAGAAGAAAAATTTGAAAGAAATAGACATTTATCTGGCTATTGGAGCATCAGCAGCTATGTTAGACTGGTCTGAAAAAGGATAGCAATCCCTGCACTGCAGAGCACAAACAAGCTACCAGCAGCCCGTTAGGATGAAACTTCCCCTGTGGGAAAATTGTATAATTTATCAAGCGCAGCGTTTCTTAAATCTTTCTTTGAAACAGCTGGAAAGGATTAATGTCAAAAACAAGATCTGGAGTAAGGCTGGCCACTGGTTCTGGCACACTCTGGCCATTTCTGTGTCACCGAATAATTAAAGCTCAGAGAAGTTCAGCTGACCAGGACAGAGTTAAATCATCCTCCTATAATTTAAGGATTTCCCATCTGGGTGCAGAAAGGAAAATTGCCTTCTCCAAAGACTCATCCCTGGAAAAACAGACCGTCCTATGGAAGCAAATTGGAGGCAGTTTTACAAAGCGTTTCAGAGCCAAAAGGCAAAGCTAAAGCTATGTGCGGATTCCCAAAGTGGATGCTGAGGTTGCCTTGGTGACACAACGATGTGGTGATTACAACTCAGAGGATTTTAACCCAAGGGAGCAATCTGACAGCGAAGAGAGAGGTTGCTCTTAGTCATAAATATAAGGAACTGTGACAATCGTTGTGTTTTCCAGGCCATAACAGCCCTATAAATTGGATAAAAGAGCCCGTGACATTCACCAACAAAGGTGCCAACCCCATTATCAGTGGTAGCAGTCAGGAACCTTCCTGGAAAACCACTTTAGTGTTGTCTTGCACATCAATTGTAAGCAATTTGAGACAGGGACTGTCTTTCCATCCTATACACAGCACTTAGCACAGCTCTAGCTGGATCCACAACTGGAACTTTTGAGTTTCTACAATAATATGAATAATAAAACTGGACAAAAGAAACTAACAACTTTTTTTCTCCCCCCCATTTCCTCGAAAAAGTGTTTTACTTCTCACTGAAAGGTCTTCAGCTGGACAAAAGATTCCCTGAGGTACCACAGCCACAGAAACTCATCATACACCCTGAGGGGACCTAGCATGGGATGGGAAAAACCATGAGCCCTTGCAGTTGAATGGTACAGAAGGCCCACAAAGGGACAGCTTTCAGTGATATTTCCAAAACTTGGGATTTTTTCAATTAAAATTTTAATTTTTATTTTTTTAATGGAAAAAATCAAGTTTTCCATGGGGAAAAAGTGTCACGCTAAGTCATGAACAAGATATTACTGCCCTTGTTGCAGCTGTTTTTGTGAAAACTGATGTACACATGGACTAAAGCTGCCTGCTGTAGTTATAGATTCCAGTTGTCACAAACCTACATCTCATGGAATTGATCTTTTTCTCACTTACATGTAAGTGAGAACATAGATCAGGAGCAACACAGTAGGTTCGCTGCCAGAGCTGCAATGGATGGAGGAATACATACAAAATTGNTGGAGGAATCCATACAAAATTGTAGTCCTTAGCTGTGAACCAGTGTCATCTAATCCATAAGGGGAAAACACATGGAGATGTACTCAGTTCTGGGACCGTGATGACAAAAATAAAACAGTAAGTACCAAGATCCTTCCAGAAGCGTAAGAGTACCCTAGCAGTGTTACAGGGGATTAGTAAGCCTCCTCAAATGACAAGTTGTCACCAGAAGCCAGCCAGCCAAGATGTAAGCCCATGGCGAAGTGGCCAGATGCTGGTTTAATTTAATTCAAAGATGCCAAAGGTGCAGTGCTGAGCAAACAAGTGTTTTCACAGAAAGTGTGCTGCGATCTGGTGGAACTGAATGGCTTGGACGTCGCGGAGGGCAAAATTATCAATAGGCTCCTGGGGGGGTT
>VZTV01097938.1:13205-32542 GCA_013400875.1 Anhinga rufa | reverse complement strand
GAAAAAGAAAAATGGATTTAAAACTCTTTGGCAAACAAGAAACCAATACATTTAATACAATATATGTTATTTTTCCATATCTCTCTAGCATTAAGTATTGAGCAAAATATATTGATATCTTCCCCAGGTAACTTTACAAAGGTCATTAGAACATCAAAAGGACTGAAGAAGATAAATATTAAAAAACAATAATAAAATCTATTATTAAAAGGTGAATAAGTAAAATTACAAAGCCTAACAATCTGAGAAACACTGATATTGGAAAACTGTAAATTAATATTCTTCATAAGGATTAAAGTGAAAAGAAATAGGAATACATCAAAGAGAAATACCTTGAGAGAATTTCCAGTGTGCAAAAGTTTCTTCAAAATCGACCCTGCATTAGAAAAATTAAATAGGCACGTATCAAGATACCAAGATAGTCACTTTCGACCAGAATGTTTTTTAAAAACCCTACAGAAAAGGCTAGTTTAATGCCATTTACTGTGTGGCTGGTGCGCTGGTGTTTAAGAAAACTATGGGGTGGAAAAACCCAAAGTGAATCTAATTACAATCATCATCATCAGTGTTATAAGATTAAATATATCTTTACAGTAAGGTACTTTGGTTTTAGTCAGATGACAAATTCTCAACTATATCTCGGGGAAATTTTGACTTACTAGATTTGGAAACATCAGTAAGTCCAATTTGTAGGATTAATGCATTCAAATACACTAATATTGACAATAATGGCAAGAAAAAGATGCTAGCAATCTTTACTAGAGTCTTGTCTATAAACCACAACTATTAAAACTGAAAAATATTTTGACTCTGGTTTTAAAAATACCAGGCTAACTGCCCTTAACTTTAAACGTCTGACCTAAAAATCACAGAGAGATTATACATTAAGTGCTTCAGTTAAAAATGTTCTTAATCCAGTTCTAAGAAAAATAACATGATGTAGTGCTCAGCTGTTATTTCTCCTGGATTTGTGAATTATTTATGTTCCTTAAGTGTGATCCTTCCCTCAAGATCTCACCATTTCACAGTATTAAATGGAAATTATTAACATATAGAGGAAATACATATTAATGCACGTGAACATTAAGCAAAAGCAAATCACAAGGTACAGCTGTAAATACTTGCACTGCCAAATTTTGTAGCTTATTTATTGGACACAGCTAAAAAATTATCCAAATATGACTACTCAAGAGAAGCACAAATATAAGAGTATATTAGCTATAAAACAACTGACTCAAACCAATCTGTTCAGGAGTAATTCAGACAAAATGGTAGTAAAGTGGTCAAGCAAATGCCTCCTTTTACTTTTGTCAGTGCTAACTGGAAGTGTGACAACTGCCCTTTCCTTGACCTTTAACTTCCACTCATTATTTCTTCTGCAACACCAAATTCATTGTTCTGATGAAAACCGTGGCACCTGATGAAATAGTGCTGGAAACCAAACCAAACAACAGCAAAAAAGTACTACTTAAAAGAAATATATCCCCCCACACCAAGGCAGCATAAAATTTACTGTAACAACCAGCAAAACAAAACATTGCAACCACTTTGGTAGCATTCAGAAGCAGAATTTTCAAAGTAGTGATGAATCAAAGATGTGTAATTCAGAAGAAATTATCAGTTGAACTACTTCATTGGATTTCCAGGTGCTTTGACTACCAAAATAAATGTATTCTACCTTTCAATATTTCTGTGCCCATTTGACTCTAGCTTTATTCCATCTGGTCAAATGAGGAGAGGAATAAATTTTGCTTTCTGGCTCCTGTACGTGATCACAAGGTCAAAACATTCACGATACAAGCACTGTAGGCCACAGGGAATATTTAAATCATTAAAAATTTAACTATCTTCAAACTAAAGACAAGAAAACTTTTTTCCCCCCATAGCATTAATATTCAAATCTTGTTTTAAAATTTAGTTGAAAGTCCTATACGAACTATATGAAAACTTCTAAAATGTATGATAGCTGTTCAGAAAAATTAATCCTGCTTTTCTTATTTAGATTTCTGAAGTTCACGAGTGACTAAACCAAGCCTGTGAGATATCTTATCTTTATGCTTAAAAGAAAACAACTATAGCAGGAGAACATGAAGTGCTTTAAGCCAAGCACTCCAAGTGCATGCCTTAAATAACTCGGCAACTTTATTTTATTCCTTTTTATGCATGTGTTGCAATACAATCTTCGGTTCCGTGCTTATGAAACCTTTTTCCACGGAACACCCCCACAAAAGCATGCAGAATGGACAGGAGACTAAGGGGGGGAAAAAACCCCAGAGCTTTACTAACTCCAAGACTCTGCTGGACTCCTAGTCCTTCCCTTGCTCCAGAAGCCAGAATGTGTACAGTAAATACGTAGGAGCACGGGGAAAGAAAAGACAGTCTCTGGTTTCACCAAGTGAATGCCATCCATAGGTGTCTTGTGTCTGTCACGGCCAATGTCACATTCTAACGTGATGCTTGGCAAATCTTCCATTATATGAGAATCAGTGAAAGACACCTGGGGCCAAATGTGCAGAAATACCATGTATTCATAATTCCACCTACAAAGGCCAATAAAATTGTGGACCTCATTAAAAGAAAAATTGATCAGAAAGAGCTACTAAAAAGTTTATATTTTTGCCCTTAATATCTTTCCTTCGCTATCCCAGCTCTAAACCAGAAATTCCTCATTTAGTTCCCACAAATAGTGGGACAACTGAGCGTTTCACAAATATTAATGAATTAAACTGCACAGAGAATACAGGAATATCAGAGAAGAAATTAAGCTCCTGTTCACTGCACCAGTCCAACGGTTTGCATTTAGTTTAGCACAGCCTGTGCTCAGCCACCACACAGCCACCTATTCACAGCAGAAGTTTTACAGAATAAATTTCCAGGAGGCGGCAAGGGTCGAGTTCAGCACAGTATATCGTTAGGCAAAGAGCAGTATGTGCGGATTTGTATGGCCATCTCGTATATGATCACTTGCAAAAGACTATCATAATGCAAATTTGCAAGAGGGTCACACACAGACTCCACAACCCTCCTCAGTCTTAATTTTTGGTGTTAGTCTGTGAATACAAAGGGAGACATAATTAGAAAGAGGTGTGTTGGTTTATAACCCCCATTATCTTGATAGCTTCCAGCACATGAAAGAGAAGGAAGGGAAGAGGACCCAGGTAAATCTAGGAATACAACAATTTAAAGATCATTTGTGCAAAATAAATATGAAGCAGGCAACCAAAACCACACAAAATGAGGAACATACAGAGCTGTTATAGCAGGTAAAAAGATTTTCCACATGGTTCCAGAATTTTCAGCTGCAAGTCTCGTATGTAAGTACTATTTGTGTATGGGCGATACACTAAGGGATTCTGTGGTTAGCAGGACTTGCAGAACCAGGGAAGCGACTACAGAAAGCATTGATTTTATTTGTACTAGAATGTTTTTAAACCATTCCTTCTTACCTATACTGCGAAAATGCCATCGATAAAAAATCCTCTCAGGTAGTAGCTGCAATATTTTCTGCAGGAAACAAAACTAAATAGTCAAATTTTCCGTAATAAACTGGCTCATTCAGAGGATACAGAGAAACTAATACACAAGACATAAATGAAATGGTAATGTATACATAGAGAACACAATAGAAAGCAAATACCTGTCATAGTGAGGACTCCTGCCCATTACTCTACTCTCTTGTTACAAAGGCACTTGCAATGGTCCTGAATAAATACCATGATGCTGTCATGAAGCGCTTTCCCTTTCCCACTGTCTTGCAAAGCCCTAGTATTCCAGAATATAAACTGATTTCTAATGAAGTTACAGATTCCTAAGCAGCTGACTTTGGGTTACATTTTTCTGAAGTGTCTGGTAATGACTACCGGTAGATTGATACAGTCCAGATTTTGAGCTTCTGTGGCTTAGGCCTGTCTTTTCATCAACTAATGGGGTCTGATCTCTCAGCTAAGACAGAGGTGAACAGTGGTACAGTTATTTTTACTGCGAGATGATTTACCTGTGGTTTCGGTTGGCAAGTGAAGCCGAGCCAAATTACACAAGGCTAGGCTAATTTAATTCACAGCACATGCAGTTAATAAAGCACTTCTGTGGAATAATAGGTAGTGGTCTGCCTCTGTAGTTTGGGACTGATCCTAACAGAGGCAGAAAAAACAAAGAAAGAGGCTGTGGTCAAACCCATTCCCCCTTAGTCTTGGTACGCTACAGGGCACCAACAAAGCGAAGCAGTTTAAGCATATGCTTAAGTGCTTTCCTGAATGGAGTCTTATAATCTTAGTTGCAAAGAACAGTTGGGGCTACCAAATGTTGTTCTTCGTCAGTTCAGTGGATGGTAATGCTACTAAATAATCTGGATAAATCAAACCTATTTGGGGGTCTTACTTGGGTAAATATGGCTTTTAAAGGACTTTAAGTTAACAGGCTCCAAGACACCTTCCCCCCCTCCTTTTCTCTCTTTTTTATCTCTTAGCCATATAGATGAGGGCTCAGCAGGTAGGTGTGTTGGTAGCACAGGACAGCTAACTTATTGCTGCTCAGCCTCTCAAAAAAAGTCAGAGAGCAAACACGGTTCCATGTTAATTTCACAGAAAAATGTGTCTGGATCATACACCTTTTCAGCCACTGAAATATGAAATTAAGAAGATATATTTAAATGGGAAACTATTTTCAACATCTACTTTCAGAACTAAAATTAAATTAAACAATGTTATAAGTGACTAACAGTCAGAGTTCCTGGTAATTACCAAACAAAATCACTGGAACAAATTTCTGCACAACAAAGCGCCATTAAGTTTTCAGAAATACTACATGCAGGATGCAAAACGAATGACAAGTCATTTAAGCAACGGTGACCCATTTGTTGGTCTTTTGCACATAAAAGCTCACAAGAGGAAATAAAGCATCACAGCCAAGAAAGCAAAAATTGGCATTTTAGGCAATCCTTCAGAGATGGCCAACACATGAATCATTATTGCTGTTAAAAATAGTATGCTTGAGAGATGGAATAAGACAGACTTTTTTATCACTGACAACAAAGTGCTTCAGAAATTATATACAGCACTCAAAATAGAGTCTTTTTGAAAATGGAACATTCCTTTCTCCATGGCAGAAGATGGAAGTCACAACAAGTTCATAGACTTAGGGAACTAGACCTCGGGTCACACAGACTGGTCTTCCTTCACATCTTTACTATAGAACATGCTCCCCAAATAGTATGTGGCATTTCTAGCAGTTTACCTAGAATAAAAACATGAATTGGGCATATCCCTTCTATGTTTTCGTTGTATTCTGTTTCAGCATTACTCCCGCAGCTCCCTCCCCAGGACACAGCGGCAGCAGGGACTGAAGGAGCAGGAGGCTGGTGGCCAGAGGTCTAGCTCCCCGTTCGTGGGCAGGAAGAATGTGCTTGGGATGAAGGATCTGACCGGCTAAAAATGAGGCTGTGATTCACATTTCGGCTTTACCTGTTGGTTAAGGACCACGTTTCTGCCAATCAGATTGCAGGATCCACAGACAAAGAATTATCATTATCCATCTAAGTATTGAAATACTAGCAGCCCACCACTTTTCACAACTGTTTCTGACATTAATCTTTACCTAACTTGGCATAGGGCAGAAAGGGGCTTCTAACCTATAGCATGAATTCTTCAAGTCACTGCAAGGGTGGTTGGTGGCTCTCTGCCTGCAGAGCTTGGCCTGTAGCCACACACTGGGCTGACCTCATACCGCATGCCCAAAGCGTGCGAGGAAAGGCTCCGTTAAACAAAACCCTAAGACAAACTGGCAACAAAAAATGCTCTGGGTTCACGTATCAGAATGCACCGCAGGGAGGAACCCTCAAACATCTTCATGTTTATTATGGAAAACCAGACAATAACACATATATTTTGTTTCCATTGTTTAAGTCACTATAAGAAGTACAGCAGGTCATTAGAGCAAAACCAATTTCCTTTTACAAGCCACACTAACAAGATATCTTCGGCTTGCCTTCGGATGTAAATTCTCTCTCGTTTGTTTCAAAACACTAACTTTTGAGAACCAATTGTATTAAACTTCAAAACAAAAATGAAGTACCACCTCTGTATCAGTATGTTTTAATAGTAGTTTGTAAAACTCTGGTAATACTACTAGTGAAAATGCATATGTTAGTATACTTCAGATGTTACAGTAAAATTCTTTATTGTAAAACAAAAATTATATTTAGAAAATATATGTCTATTTCACTAAACGTCCGATGTATACTTCAACACCAGGCATGGCATACTCACATGTTATGAATGAAAGTTTGTGAAAGTAATCTGATGATGTACAGATAAATTTTCCTTAGCTGCCAAAAGAAACAATGTGTATTTCCCAAGAGCTTCAGCAACGTCCTTAGAGAAATTTTACAGCTTACACATCCCAGCTGATTCAGGATCAAAATAAATAACCACCACTTGCTGGTTGTTTCAAAGCACAATAGCCCATTGAAGGAAGCTGGGCTTTATTATGCCCCCTCTGCAAGACGCAAGGCATGTTAACCGTTATTTGGGAAAGGCCAGAGGTGCGATGGCACACAGTAAAGGTGCTACTTTCTGTGTTACACAATGTCACCTGAACTTGAACACACCGCTCACTTCCAGAAACTGAGCTATGATAAGGTGTAAGCTGCGTAAGCTGACAAGGTGGCAAAGCTGCATAATAAAGACCCATTTTGTAAAAGAACTTGGTAACAACTCTCGCATCCAAGTGTTAGTGAACTTTAGGTTATGCCCAGAGAAAACCTGGAAAACAAATGCTCTTGCAGAGTACAACCACCACCAGGGAAAGCAGGCTTAAACTTTAAATTGCATGAAGCTGGGAGGATTGGGGAAGAAAGGAACATGCTTACAAGTTTTTTCTTTTAAAAAAACCCCACAGAATCAAACACCCACCTCAGGTGACTGAATCAAAACAATTCAAGGGTTGAAAGAAATAGTAAGAGGACAGAAGTTCCTATCTGAGGAGAGCTTCCGTATCCCAAAATCTTTTCATACAGCAAAAACTGAAACACTTAAGTAATTTCTCATGCCATTCTCCTTTTCAGCATCTCAAAACCAGGAAAAAACATAACATATGAATGCACTTTGAAAAAATGCAAAGATGTAATTAATCACCTGCATAGTACTACCAAACAGTGAACAGGAGTCTTAAAAAAAAAACCACCCAAACAAATTGGACTGCTCGCATCACAGCTACCTACTGAAGATATGAAAGCTTTGGAGCAGATGAGAACAAGTACAAATAATCTAAATTCAGAGTCCACACTTGCTCCTGCAATGCAAAAATAAGTTAGCGTGGTTAAAAGTCTACACTATTAAATAAAAACTTCCACATGTTACATGTCAATTCAAAGTTATAGCTACAATTCCTCTTCTGCAGTAATTTTCGCACGTGTGCATTAGAGTCCCCAGACTAAGATGGTGTTAGTGCGACATTAGATTGCATAAGTCGTGAACAAGCTCCAGCCGTTGTCCTTTCAACTTAGCATTTCCAAGAACATTTCCTACACTCTCCCAACCCCTGGTGTTCTAAAAACCACACATTGCTATTCCTATAAAACAAATGATAGTTTCTTCCACTCCAGCCTAGACTTTTAGCAATACCGCTGTGAATCCAAACTGGCTATTGACATCGTGTTTCTAGTTTCACAGTACACTAATAAGAAATATTTTAAGAAACCCCACAGAGCGAAATAATATTGCTTTTTCAGAAAACACATAGATCTATTTAATGCTTAGTGCTTTGCTGCATCTATATGGTAATCCATTATAGCACACTTGAAATAGAAATTAGGTATTACTACTGATCAACACATCAGGGTATCTGTCAGTTCTTTTAACTGATTATCCATAGTTCTTTTTCTTCTGGACTTCCTGCATGACTAGGAATAATGTTAAGTTTAAATCTTAGTTTACACAGGATGCTGCTTTTTGAAAGATATATCCCTCTATTTTATCAAAGTAAAATAAAATATACCACGGTTTGTATTTCAACAGATTCACTCTGACTTAACCAATACTGCAATGTCTTTTAAGAAGTCTTTTATTTTTGCCAGCTTTGTTGAATCATATCATGATCGGTAGCTTTGTGCCTATTACGGTGTGCTGCACTACCCTGTTGTAGGACGTAGAGAAAGCTAAGGCTGTTATCAGATCTTACACTGAAGATCCCTACAGCCTGAATGTTTTCCAGCTTAACTTACACAAAAGTGAGATGATAAGCATTGTCTTTCTGCCTCCAGAGCTACAAGAAGCTGTTCTGTAACACACTATGCAGAGTCTCTTGTTAAACAACAACAAAATCAAATGTGCTCTCAGAGGCAATGTCAATGACAAGTTCAGAATAACGTTCATTCCAGGAGGATGAATTCTGAGAAAAAAACCTAGCTTTTTTGATACAACCTGTACACCATAGGAGTTTTTACTAATCAGTGGCAGGCATATCTACTTTAAGCCAAGTCAAACAGAGTAGCTCTCCTATGCCTCTATGTTCAGGTACTGTTTGGTGGCATCTCCACAACAGTTTGTGTGTTCGACTACTGAAGTCTGCAGTAATTTAGAAATTTTCCTATTCTTTTTTCTATTATTCACTGATTTAGGTAAAGCCAAGAGCCCAGTGAAGTTTGAGCTGCTACAGGCACACTGTCTAAATAAAGGGAAACTCCACTTATTGCATCAATAAATTATTTACAGTTATTCATTGAGGGAAAATGTCTGCCCAAAGCACGCAAGATACTTATTCTTGCCCTAGGCATAACATTAAACAGCAGGATCTCTGAAGTCGAACATATGCAATAGAGTTAGAATTTACAACAGAATACCGTAGTAATAACATCAATGTTATTTTAAGAACAATAATAGACGAACCGCTCAGAATTATGGCAGAACAAACTGTAGATAGTTCAAAAAGTCATTTTCTATGTGTAGGAAAGAAGGGCTATAAGGTATTTTATTGTTGTAAACAAATAAGCCCTTTTTACTCTATTGAGCTTGAAAATCAGCTAACCAAGTCTGTGCGACAGACTTGAGGTTCAACAGCAGAGCTCGTAATCACAGTAGGCACAGAGAACCAACTGAAAAGCTGTAACAGAACCTAGGACCTGAATTTAAAGCTGTGACTCTTAAAGCTAATTTGATTTCAAGTGTAAGATAACCTGCAGATGGGGAAATTAAGACTCTGAGCTGTACAGACATGAGGAAAATGCAAATAATAAAGTTAAATATAGGGGAAAGAAATGAGAAACCCCAAGAAATGAGAAACCAGGACCTGTGGCAATAAGAACTCAGCAACAACTTGGCTTGATTATTCCCTGTAAAGGATTTTACAAGTACTCTTCACATGGGCCAGTTTCAATGCACAATTTATTTCTGCAGAATTCAATTTTACTCAGTTTTACTCAAAATGTAGCAAGTAATTAGGAGCAACATCCTAAGATAAGCAAACCACCCTAAGAAAATGCTACAGATATAAACATCCTTTTGTACATTCATAAAAATGGCAACACAGCAGGAAATCCTTCCAAGAGAGTTATGAATCAAAAACTGCTGAAAGTGTCCCTGATGCAGGTTTTTATGAAATTGAAAACGACCTGCTAGAAATCACCACTGGCTTTGAGATTTGTTCTAAGCTGCTTAACCAATATTGCTAATTCACACAGTAGTCTATATAAAGCAGACCTACAATGCGGTGGAAAAATTTGATATTTAAATGCCTAGAGCAACCTTAGCCCGGAATGAACCAAAGTTATACATTTTAAAAATTACAGTTACGTGCACTGCTAGGCAGTACTAAAAAAGAAGCTTATATTCCCAAGCTGTGTCAGTGCATAGAGCTATCTGGTCACCCGCCACCGCAGCAGGTGTTCCTCTGACAGATGCCGTGTATTTACTGCGTATGGTCTGTAATCTACTTTTCAGAAGGGTTGCTAACAGACTATAGCCAATTATAAACCTATACTGAATTATCATTAGCATTTGCAGAACAAGTAACTTGTGCACATCTGCAGTAATAAATTTAGGCTATACAGCTGCTTCTGTAATCATTACATTCGCATTCTGATAGCAGACCAATCCATGTTTCCATGGATTTATACCACATCTTAATCTTCTGAGTACGGGGCCATTTGGAGTTTATATTTAGATGTGCTTCTAAGGACAACAATACTGTATTAAAACCAGTACCTACTGCTACAAAATAAAGAGCTCAAGGCATGATTGGGCAAGTTCTAATGGTTTATTGATTATCATCTCTGGAAAAAACACTTAGTGTTACACAGAAGCCAAAGCAGACCGTGAATTTGAGCGTGTATAACAAATACTGCAGAGGCTATTAGCACGGTTATATTCTATTTTACATCCACTTAATATTTAAATCCACCTGCTGTGTACACTCTCAGGATACTCCAAGTCAGACCTAGGAATGATACATTAAACTTTTGCTGCTGAACTTCTAAGGAGGGTCAAAACAGACGGCTCTGTCTATTCCTGTTTCTAAGCACAGCTAGCCTCTCCTCATTTCAGCAGGGCAAGAGGCATACGGGAAAGGCTAGGCTTGACAGATAAAAGGGTCTAGAAGCATCATCACAGCAAGGCCAATAGGAGTTATATTAGATACCTTTCCAGAGTTATAATTTGGTAGATTCTTTAAAAAAAAAAAACCAAACAACAAAAAACCAAACAAACAACACACTAACCAACCAAAAAAAAAAACCCCACACAACCAACCAACCCTGTGCTTACTCTGCGTCCAGACCCGGGGACTCACACTGCTCACATTTACACCAAGGTCAAGAAACAAGGTGTTCCATACAAAGCATGGACTTTGAGAAATTAAGAGAGTACAGCATAAAAAAACCTCTTTGTACGAACTCTATGGAAAAACATAGAATGCTTTAATAAATAAGGACCCGTAAGGCATTTTACATTATATTAATGTGCACTGGTAAAAAAAAAAAATAAGTAAAACCATCCATACTGAGCAGCTTTCAGCATACATACCATCTGTGGGAGGTGGGAGTACCTAACCCGTCTTCTCAGCTACCTACACAACTGCAGCGAGACCTGCACTATGCTGACAGTACCTGAAAATCTTCTAGCAACAATAGCAGCTACTCTAAGTGACTTTGGGAAGCTTTACTACATTAGGAAGAGTATCTGAAAAATTCTAAAAATAAAATATTTAGCACAGTGGAAGTGTTAAATCAGTGTAATGAATTTTATGACTGCATCAGCATAAGAGAAGTGGCCGTTCTTAACTGATAAAGCCTAAGTATAGAGAATGGCAAGAAATTGATCTATGTATTTTATCAAAGCCATCACTCCGATCTTATTACACTACAGATGCAAAAAATATGCAGTGTCAGAGGAATCAGTATCTGATGCTGCAAGAAAAAATACTTTATTATTAAAAATTCCAAGCCTTCACAATCAAATGATGGCACAATACTATTACAGGACCTAGAAAACTTACACCAATGTAGTGTACCTTTTGCGAGTTCTGTGACACACGGTGCTTGGCTGACAGCTAACAAACAATGCCCCCAAATCACAGAGAACAGTGACATAAGAAACAATATTAACATGTTCTAAAAACATACTACAAATCTGGAGATAACTAAGCCTTACCGGACGAAAAGCAATTTTTTTTTTTTCACATCATTTTGGCTTTTTAGCTGAAACAGGGAAGAACAACACAGATAATTAGAGTTGCTGTATCATGTAATGACTATTTGGAAAAAGGCAACGCCAAAGCACCTTAGAGAATACAAAATTAGATCTAGACCTAAGAACTCTGTAATATTAATTGTAAAAAAGCACTTTACAAAATGAACTGTTAGCTTGACATATTACTCCCTTTTGATTAATATTTCTTCTTTGATTAGTATGTTGTTTGACATTATTGTTGAGTGGTCAAGCTATAGAGCTGATGGGCAAAACTAAAGGTTCAATGAATTACAACTGAGTCAACTTAGTTTTCAGAGCACTTGTGAAAGAGGCATTTGTTACTTTTGCTGAACATACACACTAGGTGTCACTCAAGAACAACAGCAAAACACCCACCAAACTACCAGAAAAGGCAGAAGTCAATTCCTTCCATAAATATTTTTATTGATTTTTAAACTGTTAACCCTCAGCACCTGGATTCAGGATTTGTTAATCCTAAGTAATTACCTATTTATCTAATTAGAAGAAAACTCTAGGAAACCTCTGGCTCACACTGACATGGGCTTAAATGTGGCAAGCTTAACAATCAGTTAGTTTTGTTTCCTGTGGCTTACAATATGAATGTTTAATTACTTGGCATTTACAATTTTTCTTGCCCTGTGTTCAGACTGATCTATTCTTGCTCTCTGTGTTAAAAGGCTCTCTAAAAAGCTGTTTTCCTACAATGCATTAAGTTATCAAGTGTTAGAGTTATAAACGGATTGCAAACTTACTTCCAGGAGATAAAACACCATGAAGCAGATCACTCCAAATTCCACACAAATATCTGAAACAATTTGTTCTTCCTCAAAGCTGATGACAACTAGGCTATAATATAATTCTCCTCAATCGGGACTCAAAGCAACACTTTGTTCATATATAACTATGTATTTTGTCTTCTTCATACAGTATGTTCTCCTGATGTTTTTAAGCGGCATTAAACGGGCAGTTATTAGCCACCCGTTTTTAAGACACAGGAATACATATTCATTCACTTTAACCGGGTAAATAAGCATTAGCTATTTGCCATTCAATGACATAGCCACAGAAATTAAATTACTTATTCAAGATCACAGAGCAAGTGTATTAATGAGCTCCAATTAAACTGCACAGCCTTGCTCAGTAAACATGGTGATACCTTCTCCACTGGGGGTGCCGAGAGAGGAGGAGGAGGACAAATTTCTCCGGCCCCAAATAAAGTCCTAGCAGATATATGAGATCATGTTCTTTGACACTGCCTCATGCAAAATCCTAAAGCAGACTCCTTTACTAATAAGTAGCAGAAGCCACAATTTGGTTTTCAGGTTTCAGTCTGGAAATGCAGTCTTGTAGTTAAAGGAGCTAAGGGAGGGAGAAGAAAAGGGAGATGAACTTGCTACCTTATAAAAGTCAGATGAAACCACAAAAATCCAGAATTTCATGTCATGATTTTCACAGCCATTTTTCATATTACAGGCATGTTAGGCTGAACAGTATCATTCTTACCGACAACAGAAATATTATTCTAACTACAAACTATATATTAATGCAAAAAAAATGAAGCCATATACTTCTGAGGTTTTTCCTTTTTTTTTCTATTTTTAGAGAGAGGGATAAGAGTTGAGAATATTTAACCCTTGTTTTAATATCAATTTCTAGGGCCCCATTGAAAATTTTTTTTCTACCACCCCTACCAAAAAATAACTCACAATATAAACAAAGATAACATTTCCATGATGCAATACTCAAGTGAAAAGTTAGTAGTTGGATTAACAAAGAGAAATCAACAGAAGATGTATGTATTTACCTTTAAGAAAGAAATCAGGCCAATTATTTACTTAATTAATTGTTAAAAAAAAGAACAACTAAAGGCACCACTGATGTCTGACTTCAGAGACAGGTAGAGCTTATGCGAAGACTCCTGGTAGCCATTATAAAAATTTTTCTATGTATTAGGCTTTCATCTGGTCCAGTGATATTTTTTCACAGCCAAGTATATTTAGGTAATATCTCTAATTAAAGAGGTCCCTTGGAAAGTGATCTATCACAGCCTATTCTTCTTAAATTAAAGACATCCTAATTTGATTATGCAAAAGTTAACTAGCTAATATTTCCTCCCTAGACACTGCAAATGCTATGACTGCCAGTGCTGGGAAGGATGTGCCTCTGGAAGTGAAAGATGCTCCACTGAATTCAAGAAAAAAAAAAGTTAAATTAACATTTCACACACTCAGATCAAACTGATATGCAGTAGTTGACAACTCTTATCCCTTTATTTTCCTTGTGCTGCAAGACCAAACACTGCAGTCATAACAGATGCCTCCATCTGCAAGGAGCAGAGCCCAAACTCCTGCTGTGTGTGACACATTCAAAATAAGCGTAACGCTGAACTTCATACTGACAAAGCGTAGGGGGGAAAGTACTGTTGTTTACAACTAGCCCCCCCTAAAATAGAGAAGCAAGAACATATTTAATTAAAAAAAGAAAAAAGAATGAAGACTATTTTGACAGCTGTAGCCTAACAGAGGCTATGCAACTACTGATCACTTGCTCCCAAATTTTGCTGTAAAACAAAGGACATTTTCAAAGAGTTGATCCTCAGTTCCTTAGGACAGATATATTACTGTATGATTTTCAAGTCATTTTGATAAAATCTCTTAACTCTGGATATTCATTCAACCAACATTCCCACTACATAATAAAAATTTTGTTGTTGTTGTATCTGCAAACTTAATGCACACCCTAGTTCTTTTCTGCCTTTCACCTTGTATAGTCACGGACACCTACTCTCATTTGATTGACACCTGGTTTCACCCCTCATTGTAGAGGGGTAAGCAAGCATATAATGACAATGAGATCTAAAATAAAAATTAGTTTCATGGTGTGGAAAACTTACTTCAAAAACAAAGAGAATGGAGTCCAGCTCCTCCCTTTGTGATTTATTCCCTGCAAGACAGAAAACAATATTGTTTGCTGTAAACATACGGTATGAGACAGACGGCGAAATTACACACCGTTGTTATTCAACTGAAGTCAAAGATGTTGCACTTGGTTTGTTTTTCTTTGCCTTTACCTAACATTAAAAGAGCAAGACGTTTCCAAACTTCAGTGCCTCTCTCTTGATTATGGATGAGGGACACCTAGAGCCTCAGACACGCAAAACGCTGTCACTGTGCTCATCTCCAGGCAAGCAGCTATTCCTACCCACGTATCTTCGATGCTGAGATTTGGTCCGTGGATCTCTGACAATGTTTCAGTTCTACAGACATACACTTAAATGTAGGATGAAGGCTTTCAGTACTTCAAGATGAGAGAATATGTATACAAATGCACAAGACCTGATTTTTGTGCTGAAATGACACTTAGCCATAAAAATATATTCAGAATTCTTTTCAGTTACTTAGGACATTTCAGAGAGCAATTTCCATGCTCGTCTCTTCTGATACCATAAAATTAAAATATTAATACTAATTAATAGTGTATGACAATGCAAGCATAGATAATTGTGGCCTATATAATCATTAGATAAGCTCTAATAGAATGCTTTTGAGAACAGTTAGGGAAACTAACTCAACGATTGCTGGCAAAACTCTAAAACTTACCTTTTTGTTTCAAGCTATTTTCCAGTGTTATGAAGTTTTCATAGAATATAAAATAAATTTGAGAATAATTGTTCTCAAAAAATTGCTTCAGGTCACTTCCATCCACAATATCTGAAAAGAGGAACAAACGGAGTTATTAGACAACATCAGAAAGCTGAAAATTATCATCTTCATGCAAATTTAGTATTAGAGAATTAAATAAATGCAATACGGAACAATTTTAGTGACTTCATTAAATATTCTGTACTAAATTGTGATTCCATCCTTGCAAGTAAAATAGGGAAATTTCCATTTTCACTTAATTTATGAAAGTTTGCAGTGTGGCCTAGGTTCATTTGTTTTCAGGGGAAGGGGGGGGGGAAGACACCAACCCCCCAAAAAAACAAAACCCATGGGATCTGTCTTAGCTATCTAGATGGCTTCTGTATCATCAAAACAAGCAGGTATTGTCGGAAAAAAAACCAAACACCAGCAATGATATCTGTATGCAAATAGCAAATCCAGTTCTTAAATTTATCTGACAAGCAAATCAATTCAGAAAACATCATATTTCCAATTCACTTAAAAAAACTGGAAACCAAATCATGCATAACTTCCCTAAGGCTTAACTTAGGTCTAAAATTTGAAATAAGTTTCTTTTTTAGGAAGAAAAAAAATCCAATGTTTTCTAAACCTGACACTTGCAAAACACTCTTTAACTTCATCCGTTTGCTCTTTATTGTAACTGATTTGGTCAACAAAACACAGATCACTCCATCCAGAATTAAGAGGATAAAGGGCAAGAATTATTAACAACATGTCTTCTCATTGAGGTTTTACCTCTCTAGAAACCCATTCATTAATCAAGATGACAAAGCTGATTGCAACAAGACCAACAAATAATATCACACAACTACAGAAGAAAGAATGACTTTAGCCTTGGACAATGTTTTGGTTTGTTTCTGGGTTTGTTTTTTTTTTTTAAATTAATAACTTTTCAGTAGCAAGGCTTTGTTTGGTTGCTTGTACTAGGGAAACAATTAGTGCATGAACACTCTTTTACATGATATTTGTTTCCTACAAACTACTGGTCTTGAATTTGCAAGCAAAGTGCGATTATTCCTCTCTATGAATGCGTTCTGTTAAATACGGCTCTAGGAGAAAACAAAGCTTTCATTTACAAGGATTGCATATGAAGGAATGAGGTCATTAAAATCTAAACAAAAAGGGAACGCTCCCTTTAAATTGTGAAAGGAGGAGAAAGGAACTGCCCTAATCAAAAAAAGTAAATTCTCCTTTTCTATAAATGTGGCGTTTCAGTGGTGACTCATCTGTTATTCTGATGTAAGCATGCATTCCTACAGCTACATCCTTTTCCTATTGAGCTATTTTGTTCCTTACGTTCCTTCGCAAGATATACAGGGAAACAATTTCTAACCTTAAAAGAGGCCAACAACAATACTCCCATTTACTGCCCTAAGAGTAGATATTCACTCAGAAAGTTGCAATTTTGCACGCAAGCTGTCATCCTGATACCACTCTCCATTTCAGTTAAAAACCTCCAAATAATCCAAAACATAAAGAATAAGCCATACCCCCAATAATTCCAACACTCAGACACACAGCTTTCTTGGGCATTTCACCACCAAATTCCTTTAATTTTTTTGCATACATTAAGAAAAAAACATTTCTCTACTCCTTCACTCTGTGTGTTCGTGGTGACGAGCAGTGGAAAGCGGCACTGACCACCAACGCTTCTTCACCCTGCTCCCCTAGGCCCAGGAGAGGCAGGCGGCCTCTTTGCCTGCTACGTGGATCTCCGGCTGGTAGGAGGACCAGCCCAGCTGGTGACAACACCCTTTCCAGCAGTCTCTCTCCCCTCTGCCTCACACAGGCTTGTGGGGAAAGCATCTCCGCACCACGGCAAGCACATCCGAGTCCCACAAGCTCCTCTCGCTCCGGCTCCCCCACAACCCAGCTTCTCCCACCCGTTTCACCAAAAGATGATCATCACAGACAGAGGCCGTGACCAGAAAGACTGCTTCTCAAGAGGATTTACTAGAAGTTGGCAGGAAGCCTACGAGAGAGTTAACTTGGATTGCTACTATACATATCCTTAACTTGTAGCAGGATAAGGCTCATTCTTCTGTGTTTCAAATGGAAAACAACAGTGAAAGTTTCACGCACCATTCATCATTTAAGATCCCAAGATCAAATACTGACTTTTGGCAAATCACGTTGACTGAAGAAGTATTTATGAGCACTCAAGGAAATTAAACAGCAAGGTTGGGATTGAATTGCAGGTATTTGGATGTATTTTCATATTTGTATTTTTATATTTACTGATTTATATTTACTGATACATAGCTCTCAGATTACTACCGTTGAAAACAGCCACCTAGTGAATTCAAAACCCTGAGCACTGAAGCCCGGCAAACATTATCCACCATCAGATACGTGGTGGCTTTCCAAAAACATACGTAGTCTAACTCCGTTCCCCAAACAAGGGTAGGTGATCCATTCCGATTAACACTTCACAGCTTTTACAGCAATGTATAGGAAACAGCGAGACGTTCAGGAGGGTACGCACGGCATTTCTGTGATACAAAACGTGAAACAGTTGGCTTATTAGATGACTGCAAGTCACCCTTACCTGCCTTACCATTTAAGCTTAAAACTGAGGGAGGGAAACTACTCGGGTACCATTTGATAAGAATCGGAGTTTATTGCCTAGCTCCCATTACTCTTCCTCAGACAAAAAAAAAAATCTAGAGGGGGCAATAATCCTGTCCTTACCCCGGCAGCTTTCCTTGTGTTTTTCCGTTACTACCAAATCTTACTGCAGTCATTTAAGGTTAGAAATCATCCCTTAATTTCATGAACTTCCAAAGTCACTTGGCTTTATGTTATTTATGCAAAGTTCTCTCAATCTTGCAGGGTTTTCTTTATCTCAAGTACTTAAAAAGTTAAAGGCGATGAAGAGACAACTTTGCAGTCGTACCCTGGTTAACGATAAACTTTTATTACTAGCCTTGCCCCAGAAATGACATACCATTTTTACTTACCTTCCAAAAGAAAAAAAGAACAAAAAAGAAACCCAAAAAACACAACCCACACTTTTTCAGATTAGAGCTTTAAATGCTAAATAAAAGCCTAAAAGACAATTTTCCTTCGTTTTTTCAAAGGAAATGTCAGCAAGGAAACATACCATTACTAAAAAACCCCTCCAATTAGGACAATTTCTAACATAATTTTAACACCTCAAATTTCACATGAAATCTAAGGAACAACAGCTGTTCTAAATTCAGCAAGAAGTTTGGGAGCCTTCACTTTTTAATGTCTCCACGTGAAAATTTCTACTAACCCTGTATTAATCTAGCTGTACAGAACTGTGCAAACCAAGACAGTGCCATAAATAAAACACCCCACTACTCTCCTTTACCATCTCATTTTTGATTGAGAGAGTTAAATGAGATACATGGGGTTTTTTTCTTAATTTATATTTTTTGAAGAAAAATATTAAGGCTTGCACTTGGTAACCTAACAAATTCCATATTTAATCTAAACTGAAGTCTGTGCGTAGCCATACCAGCTCTATCATGTATTTGTCCACTGATCAACGGAGGAAAGGGTAACAGCAAGGGACACAGCAGCACCCCACGTCCATTCACAGCAGTACTCCTAGCACATACACCAGAGCACAAAACACTGCCCTTTCCCAGTCCAGGATTTAAATGGCAGTTTCTTCAACGACCCGGCTGAAATACGCGTGAAGTACTGTCACTGTGACAACAGCCCAGCTTTTACGCGCGCACCCAGGAGCGAAGTGCCACAGCGCAGGCTCTGAAGCGCACGCTATCAATTCGAATGCCGGCGGCACCCAGTCTTCTGATGCACGACTTCATCCATCGTGACGCTCAAAACCAAGTGTGAGCGCGTGCACGGTCTAACAACCCACCCCAGCAAATATCAAAGTCCAGGATCAACGCTATCCACAAATATGTAAAACAATCTGGGTTTGGCACCTGCACCAAACCGGCGCTACTTTCAAAACAAGGTT
>VZTV01097932.1:0-24034 GCA_013400875.1 Anhinga rufa | reverse complement strand
CTGCACATTCTGTAGCTGGAGTGTGGTTTTATGTAGCGTAAAAGAGCCCAATATGCAGAGAAGGTTAAGGTTATATGAGGTACCTTGGCTGTGCCATAACAGCATTTATCACTGTAATTTCATTTTTTAATAAATTCAGGCTTCATTCAGTCCTTAGGTTTTTGAACTCTTCCAACTACTGTTGTGTTCTGTCCGTCCACCTGGTGTCTTAGCTGATACAAATTTGCAGTCTCCTTTAATAAAAGGCAGTTGACACTATGTCCTGCGTAGCTGCTTAGCAAATCTAATTTTAGCAGATACCTCCCTTCCCATGACCTTTCTTATTCACTCCATTCCTTTCAAAGTTTTATTGTGTAACTTGAATGTAATGTTTAGTTTAGAGCATCCTGTGAAGCAGGGAAATGCAACTGAAAAGGAGGCTGAAATGGGGAAGAGAGAAACTTCCTGGACAATGAATGTGTAATGACATAATTTAGTTAATTGTATTGGGAAAAAGTTTAAAAGAGGAAATAGAGTAAATAACTGGCACTGTTCTGTCCCTACTGCCTGTATTCTTTTTAACTGTAGGCTGATCGCTTCTGTGCAAGTCAGACCAGGTAGTATGTGGCATTTGTCTGTAGTCTTTTTGGGGAAAAACCAACAAAACCAACCCTGCAGTTCAGTAACGGAAAAATATATTTACGTGAAATTAATTCATCTTGTTCTGACACTTTAAATTAGATGTAATAAAATGTAATGCATTTAGTCATAGCAGAATCTTCGAATTTCCATACCTTCCTTTCCTTCTTTCACACGCATGCAGCTTCTAGGGGAACTTAGTGCACTACGTGAGCTTATACAACTTACTTTGGCAATCAATTCTGTGATAACATCATCTTACCCAACTTGGCTTCTAGTCTTAGCGCTAGTTCTGTCCGAAAAAAGCCTTTGCTTACTCTTGAATTTGTAAAGCTTCCTTACCCTGTTGTGGTTTCCTTTTTTGTTGCTTTTGTGGAACCCAAGTTTGGGGTGTGTTTAATAAGCCACAAGTTTTGCTTATGGAAAGCTGGCCTAAGGACTGCAGATATTAATCACTCATTAAATTGGGCAGAGGTTGTTTGTGCAGCTTCCTCACCCCTCTGAAGTGGGGCATCATGGCATGGTCATCCTCAGTGGCCAAAGGTTATCAGCCAACTTGTGAGAGGGTCCATTAGCAGGAGGGACTGGAGCCAAAACTGACATGTAATGCAGAAATGCAATCTGCAGCTTTGGGTTGAAGTGAGCAAAACTCCTCCAAAGCCAGTGGAATTGCATCTGAGGTGAATCTGTGGCAGTGTAGCCCATGATGTATTTCATGATAGGTCTTCTTGGCGTGCAGGTTTCTCCTTTGCACGGGCTTCTTTCGGTTTCCGTTGGTTTCCCTGTTGTTCCCCTGTATCTGTCAGGGGTAACCGTTTGTGTTACGATAGCATCAGCCAGACATAAGATTCTTGTACCGCACACTTCAGACTGTTCTTCAGTCAATGGTTTAACCACTCATTGCAGCTGCGTTCAACAAAAAAACCTTTGGGGATGTTCAGAGTGGGGGTTTTGGAGATGCGAAACAACAGTTACTCACTGTAGACCTACTCTTCTACTAATTTAGGTCCAAGCTTTTTTGGGTTGCACTCCAAATGTATCTGTGCTGTAAAGAGAGCTCCAGCATGGCAGATGTGCAGTGGAGATGTGTGGGGCAGCATGGAGTGTTTCCTAAAATCCCACAGTAAAAATTGAGGGGATAGATGTGTTAATTTGACAGGATTTCTCTGATTCCTGTGAGCCCAGCTCTGATGTCTCACAGCTAAGCCATGACGTTCTTGCTTGGGTAGGAGCACAAGTCACAAACAGTCTTCCAGACAGAGACATAGGTCTCTTACTCAGAGAGTTTACATTTAAGCACCCAGTTAAATGTCTTGTTGTGCTCTCTGGACTTGTTGACTTACCTGGTAGACCTGAGTGCCAAGGGGAACCAAAGGAAAACCATTCTTTGTTCTCTCTTCTCTGCTGAGAAGTGGACTTGGCTTTGCGTTTCGCCTCACTGTTACAGGTTAAATTCACCATGCAGTGTCAGGGTGGCTTCATGAGCAGGTGTAGGGTACCAGTGATGCTGCAACATGCTTCAGGTTGCAAAAGTTTGTGTTGGAAAGTTGTCCAAATAAACTGCAGAGGGAGAAAGCCTGAAGGCAGAGAGCTGACAGGAATTGGACACCTTCTGAAAATGCAGGTTGCTTTACAGCATAAGAAATCAAAGTAACCTGGGAGCCTGTTCAGTCAATAGGTGCAGGAGGTGCTCCAAATAAGCAAACGTGGCCTCCAATGAATGTTTTGACTCCTCTGTGTTGCCGTTTCCTGATACTGTCAGTGCTTGGTGCTTCCTTCATGCTCTGGCAGCCGCCTGGTTACAGTCTTCCCTGTGAGAACTGGTGCTTTGCTACGGTGACTGCTGGGAACTTTCATTGAGACTTTCTGGGCTGTGTGACTGTCTTGGTGCATATGTCCAGTTGATGCATTCAAGTTGAGATTGACTGTTGTTACGGTCGTGGTGACAGCTGGAAGCAGGTATAGGGCCTATCTCCTGTTTGCTACCAGGGCTGATGCACTTGTGGCTCAGCTGATGGCCTGGGGCTCGAGGGAGCAACGTTCAATCTCTGACTTAACTGTATGCCTCCTGAGATGTTCCTGGGGAGGCTGCAGGGTCTCCATACATCAGTTTCCTATTGCAGTGGTTGGATTGGGTGGATAGTGGTTGGACCCACGCTGCGGGTATTGCAAGCATGTTGCTTAGGTGAAATGGTAACGGGAGAAGTGCCACTAGCCCTGTCCAAGGCAGAGAAAGGAGGGGCAGCAGTTTATTCTGTTGACTCAACAGAAGTCTCTCTCAGCAGTACCAGCCCTCAGGGGATGCACAACCTGAGGTGTATCTGCAGTGCAGCCATAGCAGAGTATTGAGAAGAACACTTGAATTAGCTTTTACATTAGCCAGGATCTAAATCTTTAGTTGTAGTGCCCTGAAGCTCAGCATGGGGTAGAAGACCTGCCTGGGAGCTGAGGAAAACAAGCCTGCACTGGGCTGCGGTGGCACCTGGGCTCTCTAGGCCATACTGAGCGATGTAAGTGATCCCTGGGACTTGGGCAGGTTGGAAGTGCGCTCAGGTAGTGACAATCCTTTGACAGACAGGGTGAACTGACTGACTTCTCTTCTGGGTTGTAGGGGCCTTAAAGAAAACGAATCTGGAGGATAGAGTCCTGTGGGAGTTTCCTTGCACTGTGGGTTGTATTATAAGTCAGGGTGGGACCTCTCAGATCTGCTGGGTGGGCTCTGATTGTGGTTGCTTACGGGACTGGTATGAAAGGTGAGGAGGAGGAAGGGGGCGAGAGGTGAGTGGGAAGAGATTGTGCTATGGAGGAAGGGGTGGGTGGACTCACTCCAGAGCAGTTCATCAGCTGGCACGAGTGCTGGCACAGCTACACGTGCAGTCTGGATGCTTCCACAAGCATGTGTAGGAGCGCAACAGCCAAAGGTGAGGTGCAGTAGTTGGGTGGTGAGCTGGCTGGCTGGGTGGGACTGGGGGAAAATGAGAAGAGAATAGAATAGTTCAGCTGGAAGTGATCTACAATGATCATCTAGTCCAACCACATAGCGGGTGACAGGACAATTATTTTTTTGGCTGTCCATGGACTATTGCTACCCACATTTAAAGGGGACTGCAAAATAGGATGTCCTACAAGCCTTCACCAGTTTGCATTTGCAAGAACCGTCCCCACCCCCAATATATTTTTATAAAATAGCAGAGTCTAGTTGAGAAAGAAATTGCAAATAAGGGAGAGCAGAGACTTCATGTGGTGCTGGGGGTTATCTCTGCTGCATGTGGTGTTTGCAGGCAGGTCACACCATCCACAAATGTAGCAACGTTAATAACAGTATTGATTTGTCTTAATGCAGTTATGAAAGCTGAACCTTGGAGGTGTGGGAGGGCCTTATCAGTAATCAGCATTGAGATTGATCGAGGATAGTATCAACCAAGGGGGAACAAATGGAGGCTAGAACAGGGCAGGGTAAAATAGTGGCCACTGAAGGAAGAAAAGTGCCCACAACACTTGAGGCTTCTCCGTCACGTAGAAAAAAATCTACTTAATATAAATGTCTATGACTCGAAGCAAAGGAATGTGGTTAAAATCACTTCGGAAAACAAAAGAAAAATAGAGGTGTCTGCAACGGTTTTGGTGCAAGCTAAGGCAGGTCCGAAGATGCTGCAGGACATGACAGAGCTGCAGTGCCCGTGGGGGAGGCAGGGGTGTGTGATGTGTGACCATCGGGAGGGAGTTTTACCCTTGCCAGATAGGTCAAAGTATGGTCTGAAAAAAAACATTTGTCACCTTGGTTTCTCCAGTCTGTCAATGAAGCCCTTTATATAAGGAGGATCTTTACAAACGACTCTTTGGAACAGTCTCCTCCTTAAGCTTTTTGCTAGCAGCTCTGAAAATAGTAGATTGATGCACTCATCTCTTTCTTCCCAGCCTCCAAAAGTTACTGAGATATCTTCCTTTAATGCTGCTTTGTAATTGAATTTCTGCCATAAGTTGCTTCTGCTAATTCAATTATACCTTAATTTTAATTGGCAGTAGATTTAAATACTTCATGTGCTGTTAACGTAGAAATTAACGTGTGCTGTCTGGTTACCCTCTACTCCCTGGGGTTGGAGCAAAGGTTTTGTAAGATTACAAAAATCTAAGTAGCCTCTTTTTTTTCCAGAAGTCTTTTGGGATCCCAGAATCTAGCAAAGGACTGGGAAGTGCCATTTATTTTGAATGTACAAATATGGCCAAATAACTTTTCACTGTTCTGTAAGGTTTGTTGAATGAGGAAGGCACAACAATTTTGTGCCAGCAACACAGAAGATAAATCAAAAGAGCTTCTGGGTTGTTTTTCCTATTTTGCCATTGACTGGGTTCAGTCCTTACCTTGCCTTTCCATTGGGTTTCATTGGGTTGGTAGCTTGGAGAGGTAACATACATCCCTGTATAAAATGAGGATACTAGGTTTTCTTCCTAAAAGGATGTTGAAGCTAAAATGACTTGCTTAAATGCTTGTATTGCTGTCAGGTTGCAACATTTGTGAGTGCCTGCCCAGGGGTCTCAAGAGTAATAGAAAATTTCATGGAGTCTTGGATCTTCCTTCCTGTGAGCAGAAGACTGATGTAGTTAACATCTGCACTGACAAGGGAAGATACCAGAATAAAATCAGAAAAGAATCATTTAGGGAGCACTCACTTAAGGGTTTTTCTCTCTTTTTAAATTTTTTCTTCCAGGTTCTCTGGGCCTTTGGGAAGGGTTTGTTTAAAACAACCCCCCAGATCTTGGGAGGATGCATGTGGCAAGGCTGGTCTTCAGTAAAAGCTGCTCAAGCAGCACCACCAGTAATCAGGGGAGCGGGCACCGGATGGGGGTGGCTGGTGACCCCACGGCAGGGGGGGATGCCCTGACCCCACCTCCGTGACACTTATCTTGTTCTCATGATTTGTAGAAGGAGCTGGATTTTAGCTGGCTGCTTGACTTCACTTCTTTACAATTTCTTCTGGGTGATTATTTCTGAAAACCTGTGGAGAATTTGTGAGGTTTCCATAACAATGAAAAAGCAAAAAATATGGTGCTAAATTTTTTTTAAAAAGGAGGAGCTGGAATTGCAGTATAGCCAGTCTGACTTCTATTACATTATTTTCCTGGAAGGTAATAAATTATTTCCCACCTAGGCATCTTGTAGATGCTTATGAGTAACAGTTAGCATGGATTAGTCTGGAACAAATCATGTCAGACATCCTAATTTCCTTCTACAGCAGGGTAACAGGTCTTGTGGATAGAAGTTAGGTTTTTGGCACTGTTTTGATATTCTTAGAAGGAGGCTAGGGAAAAGGAATTTTGGTGAAACTTTTGCCTAACGATGGTGCAATGTAGGTGTGCTAACCATGCTCCAGGCTTAGGTCCAGTATGTCATCAAACTCAGAAGTATTGGGTGGGGATTTTCAGAGGCGGACCGTGTGTCTTGGGTCATTGTAATTGATACATTTGATAAAATCCTGGTTCACACTCAACAGGTAGCACCCAACTAGGGGAGGTTACAAGCACTTGGGAGGAGGGATTAGATTTTCAAATAGCTTTGGACAAAACCAGAAAATTAACTTGGAGGGTCCATCATTCACACCTGAAGGCGTTAACGTGGGCTTGTAGTTATCCCTAGTGAATGAGTTGGCTGTCCAGACTACCCAGGGGTGGTTGGAGGGGCTCTTCTGAAAAAGGTGTTGGAGTTGTGATGGGTCACGCACCACTTTGCCAGCATCATCCTGCCCCAACAGCAGCAGACAGAGCCTTCCATAAACCGGAGGATGGACTTGCTGTTTCCTGTGTTGCGACTCCTGGTGCTTTGACATCCCTCAAGTACTAGTGCCAGTGTGGGGCACTGCTTCTGGGGGAAGATGTGGAGAAAATGAGAGAGGCCATCAGGGATCTGAAGAACAGGACCCGAGAGGAAAGATAGGAAGGAGTGGGGTGTTTGGTCTGGAGAGGAGGCAAAGGTTTGGCTCAGCCGGTTTGCAGTGGCTAGGAGACTGCTACAAGTGGAGAGAGATGAAACCTCTGCCCCATGTCTGGGGGGGTTTGGGCAAGTGGTAATGAGTTTGAATTGTATCACAAAAGGAAGAAACTCCTACTTGTAGGGATGGTGAAGTGTTGAAGGAGACTGTTGGGAGGCTTTGGTAATGTCTGGGATTGCTGTGGCTGGGGTTTTGCATCGGGCAGACCAAATGTGTGCATTAGGGGTGAGCTGGACGTACCTGGGAGTAGGGTCCCAAACCTGGTGGGATTTTGCTTGCAGAAGTTATAGGGTTAATGGGTCAGACAAGGGTCTGGTGGGAAGGCAGTTTGTGTGGTGGGGCTGGAGATGTTGGGCTGGAGGACATGAATGCTTCCCAGCTGTGCCTGGCCTCAGCAGTGGGGGAAATGATGGAAGGCTCAGTGGGGTGGTGGGAATGGGAGCGAGTCACTTGTTTTCGATTTTCTAATCCATAGATTTTGAGAGATTAGGAATTGCAGGACCAGGTAAGCTTGCTCCTGGTGTTCTTGTCTGTGACTCCTTAAGCACTGATGAACCCTCAGGATTCACAGCTGGCAGATGCTGAAGAGATGCAAATTATTATACTCTGCTTTCTTGAGAAGCATGCTCAACAGAAAGAGAAGTGTTTTCTAACCTCTCAGAGCAATGCTTAGTGGCTCTAGAAAACTTGAAACTGATTCCCTCGTATTTTATTTCTTTTTCTCCTGTTTTTAGATCTTGGCATAGTAATATTTTGAGGTATAAGCCAAGCAAAGCTTCTGAATCTGAACTTGATACTTGCTTATTTTGAAAGATGATCTATACAAAAAAAGACTTAAATTAGGAAGGTGGTTTCAGCAGATTTTTGAATGCTGGAAGAGTTTGCTGTCCAAATTCGAGAGAGATCTGTGCATTTTTCAACATGGGAGCTGTTTTCTATTTCAGGACAAATAATAAAATGCAAATGCAGGCAACAAAGTTGTTTCTAAGAGACATGATAGTGTTGGGTTTACGGTTGGACTTGATGATCCTAGAGGACTTTTCCAACCTTTATGATTCTATGATTCTCAGTGTAGGGTAAGAACTGGAGCAGTATTTGCATGTTTAGACTAATTCTGCTTTCTTTTTCAGCTGGGAAAATGGTATTTTACAGGGGAGGCCAAAAAGTGGGAAGGTTGTCACTTAAAAGAAAACTGTAATGTAAAGTATGTTTGGTTTGTGTCTTCTTCTCCAGGCAATCGAGCCCTGTGGACTTTCTTTGAAGAGGTTCCAAGATAGGTGGTGAGTACTTTCCAGAGACTGCTCCTTTCAAGGAAGGCACTCTTTAAATTAGTAATAGAAAATACAAGTGCTGGATTTTGTTCTGCATTGGGTGCAGAAGTTTGCATTTGTTGAGCTTGTGGCATACTTTAATTTTAGAGCTGGCAGGGCTAATCTTTAAGTAGGTGTTTGGCATCAAAACGTTAAGCTTTACCTTTGCACCAGAAAGAATATTCTGAGATTTGATTAGTGAAATAAATGTTATATTTAAAAAAAAAATTGACTTTAGAGAAATTCTGTACAAATTACATTGTCTTTTTTACTAAAAGCCTACACTGTCCAGTGGGGCAAAGTGTTTTCTGTGTCAGCAACCTTAGGTTTTTTTTCCTTCTGTTCTGACTGTCTGTGTTAATCTAAAGGAATGCAATTTCCAGAAGGTTAAATGGCCTGCATAACTAATGCTAATCTCTGCTGCATGTGACTGATTTTGCCCTGCCTGCACCCAAGACTTCCATGTATTTCATTTGTATGCACTTCGTTAGGTCCTTATTTGTAAGTAAGTGAAACATTAAATCAGTGAGGAGCTGCAGAAATGCTGATGTTGTGGCGTTGCAGCTGGAGAGCCACCTTTTGCACTGATTTACATCAGTGTAAATTCTTTTCCTCTGGTGGAGCTGCTCTCTTCAGGTGAATGCCAACTGGGACTCTGCTCTGTAGCACCCTTTGCTGTTTGTTTTCATTGTTTCTAGAGAAATACGTACCCTGTTTTCTCTTTCAATTCTAGATTTCTTTCCAATGAGATTAACCAGATTATATCATTACCCATTAATTGCTCAGGAAGTTGATTCTTTAGTTGCATTTCCCTGGTGCACAGGATATAAGCTATTAGAGCTCTTGTGGGTTCAGACTGACTAATGAACTACAGCTGAATGTCCTAAACCTCTAATGGACTTCTCCATCTTCCAAATCAATGTATTTTCCATAGATAAGGTGCCTTTTGATACAGATGGTCCCAGGTTGATTTAAGTGTCTGTACAGCTGAAATGTAGCCATCTGCACTTGTTTCTTGTCAGGGCAGGGATGGATGCTGGGGTTTGGTGTGTTGTACTGTGCTTGTGTTCATTGTGGCCAGAAAATGTTTATTTAACACTTGTAACGATCTTTTTTAATGCCGCTTGAATTTATTTATCACCAATTACATCCTTCATTGCTGAAAACATCCCCTACTTAATAAACTGTGTTATCCATGTTTTCTGTATAAGGGGAGCTGATTTAACCCCAGACAGTCCTCCTGACTAAGGCTTATGTCTGTAAACCATGAGTCTTACAAGGCCAAATTATGAATCCTGTGTGCCTTTTGCCAAAATGGTCTTGAGAATAATAGTATGAACCCCTCCTCTCCCCCAGCCCCGCAGCTATGGTTGGATCTGTGTTATAAACCTGCATGCTGTTTGTACTGATAATTGCTATATTGGGACCTGAATCATCAGCTGATCTTTTTGAGATGTTGCAAGATGAATCAAGCTCTCTTTTCCTGAGGGCAGAGGGGAGTATGGGGTTGGTGACTGTAATACCATGTGTAAAGGCCAGGTAATTTTAAACTGTCAGTTTAAATTGTACTTAAAATTGGCTTCTCTTGTTGTTTCAGGTAACACCTGAATAGANAATGCAATTTTGCAAACAGAGTTAAGAGGCGTCAGGTGTTTATACATCACATTTTTGCTGCTTTAATGGTCTGTAGTCCTCCTCACCTTTTCAAATTCAGGTGTGTCCTTTATTCCAATTTGGGAATTTAGATGATGCCTACCAGTATGAAGGTACATCTCCAGGGTGTAACAGGTTCTGTATGGAGCCTTATGGTGGTCTAGCTGTATTGATTCATGTTTAACATACAGTTAGAGACAGACTTGAAGGCAGACTGGTGCTGAGCCAGCTAGCCATTTCCAAAATGTAATGAGTGGCGAGTGGCACATGGGTGGTTTCAAAGTATAGCATCATGAAAACAAAATACATATGAAAGTGCTTGAAAGTAGCTCAGATTTTACCCCAGCTGAGCACACCTGGAGGTGAGGGTGCTGGCTGGGGAAGCGGGGAACAGGAACTTGAGTGCTCTTCTGACGTGGTACTGTGGGCTCTTGACAGGGCAAGCTGCTTACCCGTGTTTCGCCTGTAAGCTCATAAGCAGCTCTGAGCAGCAGAGGGCGGGGAGCCAGACACACGACAGGAGACGCACCCGCGTAGGGGCCGCCTTGGGCAGGATGGCTGAATCAGCACCCGTGCTGGGGTCTCTCACGCCTCGGTGTGTTCAGGGTGCTGCTTGGGCGCTTGTGCCTGGAGGTTGGAGGTGTGATAGGCCATCTTGGTCCCAGATGTGATACGGTGATGCCACTGCTGCGGCCTGACTGCAGCCTCTGTGCTCTTGCAGAGGAATGCATCAGCAGCTGTGCCCTGTGGCTGAGGGAGGCAGAGGATAGAGCATGAAATGGCGTGAACAGCAGAGACTGCTTGTTGCTTGCATGGACATGGGGCTCTGCAGCTGAAATGGGTCTTCTCGCTCCTCTGGTCCAGCAATGGCGTGCATCACTGCAACAGACAGGATTTGAGTTTTGAAGTGAAACTTTTTTGCAGCCAAAGATTTGACAGATCTGTCCTACCAAACTGGCTTTGAGAAACATTTTATTTTTAAACTGCAGCTGAGCCGAAACCTGTGCAGTCTTTGTTTTTGAGGGAAGGTGGCTCCCCTTGAATGGGAGGCCACATGGAGTACTGGAGGGTTGGGCTTCTGGAGATGGCTCAGGACCACTTGTGGCTTGGCATTGAAATGAGCGGATGTTCTTGCCGTTGGTGCTGGAGTGTTTTTGGAAATACTCCGGCGCATAGCGCGGGGCTGTGGCACCTCCCCATGGCCTGGCTCTGTGACCCTTTCCATCATGAGGACATCCCCCTCACTGGGATGTCCTCAACCCTGAGCTCAGGTGCCTACTAGCATGGCTTCTCTTCTGCTGTCCCTGCCAGCACCTCCCTGCCATCCCCACAGCCCACCCGTGTCCCTGTCTCCAGGGTCCCAACGGGTCGTCCTCCCTGTGAGCATCCAGGCTCTGTGGGGAGGAAAAATTAGCAGCAGAGCTAGGCTGAGCACAGGGGTGGAGGAGGAAAGGAGCAGGCAAGTCAAGGGGGAATTTGAGGCTGTGTTCTGCTTTCCCTGGGCATCCTCTGCGCAACAGCCTTGGAAAACTCCCTGGTTTGAGGATTCAAATCCTGTTGGGGAAAGGGAGACCTTTCAGTGTTGTTACCTTTTCCTGTTACCGTTCCCCACAGTCTGGTAAAACTCTCTGGAGGAAGCTGCGAGGGCCAGATGTCTGCCATACGTATGACTGTACTGCAGTGGGGGGAAGAAAAGTGCAATTAATTGGAAAATGTGTCTTAAAGAAAAAATGTGGAGCAGAATAGCAATACACAAATAGCACCTTATGTGAGTCGCTTATGTATGGAAGTAATTAAGAAGAATTTATTATGGTTTAATATGTCACTAATCAAAGTTTGCATTTTTCCTCCCTACCACCTTTAAAAATTGGTATTTGAGTCTGTTGTCTATTTTGAATATTAAAAGGGTTCATTATTTTCATCAGTGAGGCATTTCTATGTTGTATTGTGCATTTGCTTTCCATATACACTGTTTGCTCATTCAAGGATATTAAGAAATAACCAGAATGAACGTGCAACACTGCTGTTCATCCGTGTTTGTTTTTATGAATGAATCTTCTGCCTGGTTGCACACAGGCTTCAGGATTGCCCGCTCCTAAAATTCAAACTTTTTCATCAGTTCTTTACTCTGATGGGGAAAATTTAAAAGCAGGCTTTGCTTTTAAAAATGTGAGTTATTAGCAAGATTTCCAAGCTTGAAAATAGCAGGGTGCCAGGTTTGTATTATAATAGCACTGTTTTCCCTGTCGTGTACTGTGCCTCCTACAAACACCACCTGCCTTCCACATTTTGTATAGGTGTTGCTATATAGCATGAAAAAGGAGTGTCTCCTAATGCAAGTATCTCGTGTTGATTCACTGCTATAAACTGTTCATCCTCTAATAGTGTGGGATTACAAAGCATTATCATCCTCAGATTGACTCAGGTAGTGCTATTTTTATTTAAGCTGTATTAAGGTATCATTGTGAATCTTTGGTCTTGCAGCAGCGCAGGGGTAATGCCATTTACTATTTTTATAAGAAATAAACGTGGCTGTACAAATCCTGTCCATAGCAAGAGCTGCAAAGATTAATCATGAGCTCAACACGTTTTTTTTTTTCCCTTTACTCTACAGTGAGTCATTAAATTTTTAGTTTTCATGTGACCTCCATCATGTTGGCCAGGCTTGGAATAAAACAAGAGAGTGCCTTGGCTTATGGTCAGGGACTTGGTACTTGCTTGGAGAAGCTTTGGTGTAAGCAGGGACCTTTGGTGTAAGAGGGTGAGAGGGTTTGGAGATGCTCGGTGGAGTTACCTGGGCAACCACCAAAGCGATGCAGTGGATTTCATCCATCTGAGCACTTGTAGGGTCATCTAATTCAAGCAAATAAGAACTCCTGTGGACATCATACCAGCACCTGTGTCCCTCCACCTCACTGGCTTTTAGGTCAGGCCCTGCCCCTCTTAATTAAAAAAAAACTGTGATAATTTGGTGTGGATCTTTTCCTCACTCCTCTCCTGCTTATCACCATGCAGAAGCTTGGTGTGCTGATAAAGCAAAAATAAACATATGTCCTGGGGTTGAAGTTGGCTGAGGGGTGCAGTCAGAGCTACCTATGGACAGTATGTCTGTCTGTCTGGATGCCTGCAGGTTGGATGGGCTGCCAGATGTTGTGGTTCTGGGGACTGGGGGGAAACATGGTCAGGAATCATTTCCCATAGGTGGTTTGGATGCAGCTCCCTTTCTGGGGATTGTCGTAGGAAGGACATCACCCATGGGTGGACAGCACACCCCCAGGATTTGCTGGGACAGGGGGCTGCTTCAGAGCAGGGGATGTAGCACTGTCTCTTTTGGGGAGTTTCTGGGCATCTTTATGGCCTTTGTCGGCATTTGGAAGAAGAGGCGATGGTTAACAGAAGAAGAGTGGTGGTGGAGTTGCTCCACGTGCCCCAGCAGCATGCACATGCCTGTGGGCATCCTCCTGGGCTCTGCATCCCAGGGTGGCCTGGCTGGCAAGCTGCTTAATTGCTCATGGCACCCAAAGGCACTGGGATCCTAGTGGGAATGCTACCATGAGCAGCCACAGCTGTCTCAAGCATTATCCCCAGTTGTGCAAGCATGAACACACGTGGGGAGACACGGGGCCTCACCCCCCCCCAAAAAAAAAGAGTGAGTATTTCCGTCCCCTTCAAGTCTTCATTTGAAATGAAGTAGACATTCAACAGTGGGTATTTTTACTGCTTTCTCTTTATCAGGAATGCAGAGTGACTTTCAATAACTATTTGATTTCTACCTTATATAGAAAAAAAGCCAGTGGTAGTGGCTGGATGCTCCACTGTTCAGCATGGACAGCACAGAACATCCATTGAAAGGGGTGAGAAGATCCTGTAGGTTTGCTGCTGCAGCAGCACTACACCTGGCTTTTTGCAAAGGCTTTCAGTCCTGTTCCCTGCTGACCACAAGCTGTTGAGTTGGGTATGGGAATGAGCTGGTGAAGTCTGATATCCATTATGCCATTTAGGGTAGAGGAACTTAAATTGTCAATTTTGCCATAATTGAATAATTTTGATGTGGGATGCATGCTGGGTTTCAGAATAGCCAGGCTAGAAGGCAGGGAAAATTTTATGAATGTTAATTAAAAGGTTGTTTGAAATGAAAGTTGAAAACCCCAACTTATTGTGAGGGTTTTGACCTATCTAATGTGTTTGTCTCTTTAAAAAGAACAACACCCCTGTTCATTGTTCCCCCTTTTATGCTTAATGTGTATTTTAGCTGTGTTTAAGTATTTCAGTAGCAAAGTTAACCATTTAACTACCTAACCACACACAGACTTAAAGGTCTAACGAGCATTTTGCCGCAGCCTCATTGCTGCGTTCCTGCTGTGGCCAGGGGCTGGGGCTCCATGGCTTCGTTAACAGTTTGGGTTGGGGGGGTTGGTTTGGAGGTTTGTTTGGTTTTTGTTTTGTTGTTTTTTTCTCCCCTGACACCTGTTGCATTTACATCAGCTGTCAGGTCTAGGCATCTCTCTCCTGCACAGTGTCCTGGTGAAGTTCCAGTGGAGCATAGGTGGGGTTGGTGGGGTGCAAACTGGTTTTTGTGTGAGCAGAAAGGGTCTGAGCTAAGCCAGACAGTTTTGCTTCCTTCTCCCTAAGCATTTGGTATCTATAAATACTGGCCTTGGGTTACCAGAAAATCTTGTCACTTAGCAATCAAAATCCAGATTGCTCCCTTCCAGAGAGCTGCCCTGCATCGCTGGGGGAAGCAGATGTGGCCATCAGACCCTTGTTGCCATCTTCTGGGATGAAGCATCAGGATCTGCAGTTGGACTACATGATCGTTTCATGTCCCTTCCAACTGAACTCTCCTCCCTTCTCCTCCTCTCTTCTCATGTAGACAGGATTGGGGAGCTGGAAGAAGACTGGGCTGTAGATCCCAGCCGATATCTCTGTTCCAGCTTTGGTGCAGGAGGGGTGGGAGAGATTTTCTTTGCTAGGTGCTCGCTGGCTGTCTTACACCCTAAAGCCTGAAAATTAATTGTCTCAATTTTTATTTCATTAGCAAATGGAGTGTGGTCATAAAAGGCAGTAAATTTGCTACAGTAAAACTGAAGTGGGTTGAAATACAGAATGTTCATTTCAGAAAAAAAAAATGGTCTTCACTGAATTTCAGGGGGAATATAATTTGACATTTTCTTCAGTAAAACACCAGAAAAAAAATAGGAAGAAAATGTTAGTTTTTGTAATTTGTGGGAGAGATTTCATTTTAGGGGTTTACCATCAATAGATTATTTTGTGGCATGTCAGTATTAAGGCACGTATCATTAAGGGTGTATCATGTTTCATTGTTTGTTATGTACTGTTACTACCTACATGTTAGAATAGTTAATTTTCTAGTTCTGATTGTTGATAATGGAATTATTAAGGCAGTTTGGTTTTAAGTCTTTTTCTAAGTTAAAATACCTTTTTCTCTGAATGATGATGAAATATTTTTAACACTGTAACAAGGAGCACGATAGATATGTAAATATAAGAGTATGAAAAAAGAAGCGTCAGGATTCAAAACCCTGAGCAGATTGGTTTCAGAATATACCAGGACTGCCTTCCCTGAGTTTGCATATGCTTCCTAAGTGTTTTGGATCTGAAAAAAACCAAAACTGTTTCCTTTTGTTTTGCTTAAATTTTGTTTGTTTTGGTTTTTTGTTTTAAGTTTGACCAAATGTATTTTACAAACTCTGCTCCTCACTTGAACAGTCAGGTAAGAAGATTGAATGGTCCCTGTTCACCACTGTAAAGATGGAGATGAATTTACCTGCAAAATGGCAAGTGAATCAAGGATTGAGAGATGCTAGCATGCACAAAAGATGTTTCAAAGCAGGAAGTCACTAAATGTTGAATTTTGTAGAGTACCTGGGAGACGACTTCAGCTTGTTCTCTTGAATCAGTGTGCTTTTAAAGATCGTAGGCTGGGTTTCTAAGAAAAGGGGTTCAGTTTTCCAGGTTAGCTGGTTCTCTCATTGTTTCCAGACATCTACCAGCTCTGCGGTTGCATTTCCCTCCAGCCATATGCTTTCCCTGCACCCTGGATAAAGTGTGACCTAGTAGAACAGTGGGACTTTACCATGCTCTCCATCCTTTCCTGTGATGGCAAGTGATTAATTTTGTCTACTTCTAGCTAAAAGAATATAAAAGTTTGGTTTTATTTCTCATTGCATCTCAAGCATCCTTCTCCCTTCAGCCTCCCGTGCTCTGCGAGACGCCCTGGTCAGGGGTGACGGTGGCTCTGCCTGGAGTTCTGGGCACCCCAGTGGAGCAGAGCAGCATCCATCTCTGTGAAAGCAGCCAGGCAGAATCCAGGGTTTATTATGCCTTAATGCAAGTCAAAACCTGCGAGAAGTGGTTTAATAATGGGAATGTCAGCAGACCCCTGAGTACAATGATGCTGCTGGATGCTTTCATAAATCTAGGGTTTAGGGATGACAGTTATGATGCATGGCACTGGGAGAATGTGAAACTGCAGTCATTAAACAAAAATGGGCTTTTAAACTAATGGCAGCTGCCTAAACAGTTTTGCAGTGATGCAAATTCCCTTAGGCTACCATTCTTCAAATAATACAGGTCCTTTTGACTTAAAAAAAAGAAAAAAAAAAGAAAAAAAGAAAAATGTTTTGTTTTGGTGCTGTAGCACTGCTTTTAATTCATCCCAGAGGTCAGGCTGCTAAGTGTTTGCTACGTTTTAAGCTGGAGGTGTTAGAAAATAACGAATGGTAACATTTCCAGATAATTCATTCATCGTTATTGCCCTGAATTAAGCCACCTGCATTACCAAGGATTCACACCTGTTCCTAGATGGGTTTCCAGGTGAGTATGGGGGCACTTTTCTCCATCCAAACTCAGTTGTGTTTAACCCAGTAGGTAGTTCTGTACAATGTCTTTTTTTTATACAGAATTTTATCCAAATATCTCCTTCAAAACCTGTTCCAACTCCTGCTGGTTTAAAATGATACACAATAAAGCAGCGTGTTGCCTTGTCTCCTTTGAAACCATCATTCCCAGCCTAAAGCTGGAAGTGTAAAGATGCATGTGTTGCCTTTTCCTTCATGCCAGAGATCCTGATGGACAGGTGCTACCCGTGATCTGAAGTGTGTTGGCCAGTTCCTTGAAGAGGCATTTCAAGAGTGTTTGGCGATTGCAGAAGGTTGACCCATTCTCAGCCACCCGCTTTCACATCTTTTGTAACTTTTATTTCACACAGGCTTGGTTTCTTCCTGAAAATAGCTCGTTTTGGCTCAGTTTCCCTGTCCCCCTTATTCTTCAGCTCAATCAGAACTCATGATCTTTTTTCTTTCCTTTTTTTCCTCCCCTCCTTTTATTGCAAGGAATAGAGGAGAGGACAGAATAACCCTGACTGTGAAAGCATGCTGAAGAGCAGAATTTGGGGTTGGTTTTTTTTGTCTCATCTCTCTCTTCATATCATACACAGTTCAGAGCTCATTTCTCTCCCTAGAAGTCCATTTTCAGCCTGAGGCTGGCCTTGCTTCCTGAGTAACTCCAGGTGGCGGTGGTTGTTGTTGTTATATTAATTTATTATTATTATTCAGTTCCATTAGAAATGTGTGTGAAATCCATTGCCACCAGTCATATTTCACTTTGAAGTCCTCCATGTCACGTGGTGACAGTTTAAAATTGAATGTTGTAATGCTCTCTAGTTTTTCTAGGAGCCCCACAAGACCAAGTAGATGTTGAGAAGGATGGGCTGGAGGTCTCCTGCCATGTCAGGGATGTTGAACGCAGCTTTCAGAACCTGATGAGTTAGTTCTCTTCTAAATGTTACCTGCAGTCCTGCCTCTCTGCAGATTTTGACTGTCCTGTGAGACCTGGATAACATACTGCTTTTTTCCACCACTTTTCTTGTTAGCTTCTGTAGTCTGCCCTAACCATAAACGTGTTTTCTGTGGGCAGTTTTTTGTGGATGAGGAGAGCTGTATAACTGCAGTGACTTCAACCAGGTTTTCTTCTTCCTGGGGAGTATGTTTGGGTCAAGAGAGGAGAGTGGAAGAAGAGAGGTTAAATTAACTATGGCATGAACATTTGAACAGATGGCTGACCTTTGTAACATGAAGAACCATTTACTTTTAGAAGTTTGCAGGCTCTTTTAAGTTTGTCATGCTCTATACAACAGTCTGAGTGTAGATATATGACATGATTTGATTACCTTACCACAAGGCTCTGTTACTTAATTTCCCTGCTGTTTGAAACACCGAGCTTTAGGTGGAATAAGCAGGATCCAGGAGCACCAACGGGATTGGCTCCCTTTGTGCCAACTTTCTTTAGTCCTGGAAGCTGAGGACAGAGGGATGCTCCCGCTTGTGCTGGAAGGAGTTCAGCTCACTGGTCATGCTGGAAGGAGTTCAGCTTACTCCCCCGGGGAGAGCTCAGCCCTAGCAGGGATGAGGGTCATGCACCAGTTAATTGTGGACAGGGCGGAGACAGATGATCATCCTGCCCCAAATCACTTAACCATCTTAAGGGTCTACCCTTGCCTGCCTGAATGAGCAAACTAATCTTTCAGTGAGCCACACAAGTGAGCACTGAGCTATATATGGTCCGAAGAGGGAGATGACACAAAAATGTCAAATTCCCCTAAACAATCCTTCCCCAAAAAGCTGTGCACCATATGCCTGCTTAACAGAGGAAGAACATCACTGTTCAGAGCAAATTGTTTCACCCTATGGTGGGTTCTCTGTTCTCTGGAGGCTTTTTAGGTCAGGGTTGCATATCTTCTGAAAACATTTGTAGTGGAGGCCAAACGGGTGGTGGCTTGATGCAGAAATTCTTGGTGAAATTTTTGAGGCAAGAGGTATTGGACTAGATCAGTTGCTCTCAAATTAACGCCTTTTTGTGAGATCGCGGCAAGTTCCCAGGGGCTGTGCTTTGGACAGTTGTGTGGTGATTTGGAAAAGCGATATCTGCATGGTGGCCACACATGAAGTCCTTGGCGCTGTCTTGGAGACCTGCTGGGATGAGTGATGCCAAGGATCCCATCTGGGATTCAGTGAGTCAAGGGTGGAGGAACAACTGTGAAGTGCTTGGAAATTGTCTTTATAAGGAGTGCACTGTGTTAGTCCACCAAATACTGAAGAAAGAAAAAAATCTGTATCAATGCAGCATGTATTTCTCTTACAGAAGTCTGGCTTATCACTATGGTTGGCTTTTCTTAATTACTGCTAATGCTTCTGCAGGCTGTGCAGTTGGAGCTGGAATGTGGCTGGCCCGGAGTCAGGGCACGGAGGCTTTTACTCGAAGACAGGCCATCTGCAAGATGTATTTATTTTTTTCTTATTTGTCTTCTCTAAATAAAAACGTGATGCTGTGAGAACGTCCGTTCCATCCTCTTGCTTCACTCCACCAAAGTTGCCATTTTCTGACAAACTGTTTTAGAAAGTTATATTTGGCAAATGGCTGTTTACTTAATTCTTCTCCTATCATTGCTGCTTGTCTGTGAAACCCAAATCTGTTTGCGTGCAAGCTCAGCTGTAGCTCAGTTCAGAGGATTCTTTAACCATAATTGCTTTCTGCTCATTTGCTTTTTTTAGCTCCTTTTCTCTCATCATGGAGGAGCTGCAGGTACTTCATATCTGATGAAGGCAAATCCAGTACCTGCAGAGCCAAGGCTGTTAGAAGCCTTGGTCAGGTTTCCTTGCTTACCCCAAGTGTTGGAGCTTCAACACTCTTGGCATCCCACAGCTATAACACAGTGTAACGAGGATTAGATTTGCAGGGGTGAGTTTCTTCTGTCTGCAGAAAATCATGTGAAGCTCCATGAAGGAGCAGCCAGTTGGTTCCCTAAGTCCTTGCTGGCTCAGGTCCTCAGCCACCAACGGAGACTTCTCCATGATTGCCTTCAGCAAGACGGGCTTGTCAGGAGGACTTGGGAGAAACAGGTTTTTGCTTTANTTTAAAGAAAAGTGATTTCCTTGGGCTCAGTGCCCTTTCTGAAGTGAACTTACCTGCTTGGGACACTGAGATTTGTTTTAGAAATAAAATATTCCATCATGGAGCTCTGCAAAGCTATGCTGTTCAGATCACTGGGGAAAAAGGGAGAGTCCCTCGATGAAACCCATTGTTGCAGGGTTTTTCTTAGACTGATAAACTTAAGGCTGTCCTTGGCAAAGTGAGCTTAAGCAAGGCTTCACATGCTTTGCCCACAGTTACTGCTATATAACCTAGCATTGGCCACCCTAGCCTTGCAATGGGTGTTTCTGGAGAAAGGTAGAGCGTAGGGACTGTAGTTATAAAGGGAAATGCAATTATAAAAGCAAAAGAGCAACCAGTTGTTTATAATCTATAAAAATTGATACTCATTGCTCTTGGGTTCTCCCTCCTTGCCTTAAGGATTTCTCATTAGAAGCAGTTTCTGTAAATACCATCTCTTTCTTTCCCCTTGGAGAGATCTCAAATTGCTGGGCTGGAATTGCCTGGGTAATCAATAAACTTCAATCTACATGACAGGCTTTTTTTCCTTGAAGTTGGTTCTTTCTGTACTGGAGATAACATGTCTAAAGCAAATGTAAAATGAAGAAGGATTGGATTCGACTGGACTCACTCTAACAATTTTGCAATATGAATGTCTTTGAAAACAATTATGGTTATTGCTAAGTGGACACTAAATGATTAATCTACTAGCAGACAGCAAGCACAGTAGTGTCTTTGAAACAATTTTTGAGCCTCTTCCCCGTTGTTCTTTCCCTGCAAGACTGGCTTAAAGATAAGACACTGACAGTAAAATAAATTGTGATTTGTAGCCCAGTTCTCTTTCAGTCTGCTCCTTTGCTTCAGTGTTGCACTTATGTCTTACACTGAAAAGCATGTAATGAAAGTGGTTTAAAGTCTGCCCTGAGCCCAAAAGGTATTCAATCTTGTGTTTCATTTGAGGCATTTGCTTAAATTATCATGGGGTTGGTTGGATTTATTTGTGCACTTAGATCCATGCCTAATCTGGGTGAATAACGATGCTTGAGAGCTTTTGTTGATTGGAGGTCACAAGTGCTCTTCTTCATGAGTTGATGGCATCATGTGCAGAGCATGTGAAGATATTCATTGATCATTTTACTGTCTGGAGTAGGCTTTGTAATGGGAATACCTGCTTATGTCCGGGTATTCTTCCCAGAAGGTCTCTCCTTTTGGTTACATGCTGCAGAAGGAGAAATTCCCAGCGCTTAGTTAAGGAGCTGAATTTGCAGCTTAATTTAGAGATATGACTAAACACTTGAAAACGCAATGATTTGTGAGAGAAAAGGCAAGACTGCAGAAAAGAGTTCCTCATACGTTTTGTAAACTTGTACATTTTTAACATTTTTACAGTTACAAGTCATAACACTATGTATCACGTTGCATCGAGACAACCGATTCAGAAAAATCCTCTGGAGTGTGTTGATGCTGTGGACTTGCCTATGTGCTAGTGCTGGTTTTAATTGCCTTTCTGTTTGAGGAGATGTCCTCAAATCTGATCTTAAGTTAGAGGTTAAGCTGTTTCTCATTACTTTGAATAGGGAGGATATGTTTGGTTGTATGTCCAGTTGAGCTGGCTCAGAGCTGGTGAGCAGCAGTGGAGCTGGGCATAAGTCATGGAGTTACTAATATAGCTTCTTACCCTTGCTTTAAGTTGTTCTGGTTAATAATATAATATAATAATAATTCTGTACAATAATAGGTTTGCTTCCCTGGCTTGTGTGATGGTAATTCTGTTACTGCAGAGTTTTTGAGCTTAACGCTCAGTGAACTGCAGGCACAAAGCCAGTTACTGCATGTATGGTTGAATACTGGCTTGATGGAGCTACAAAATATTTTCTCTGCATTTGGAAATATTTTCTCATCCCTTAGAGGCAACCCTGTGCTCTGATAGCAATGCTTTTGTTGGAGAACAAGAAAACCTAAAAACTGGCTCATACTGCACGTTTTTTAATCCCAGCTTTCTCAGGTAAATGAATCACCTTTTCTTAATTCAGTGTGGTGGAAGAAACAGTCATGACTGTTTATAAATGATGAGGTTTGCTTTTGCTCAGGATGCTGAAGTTCGGGAGTGAACTCCAGGCAGATATCTGTGCTATGTTAAGGTTATTCAGAGCAAAGCTTGGTTTTAGTCTTGATGTATTTACTACCAAATTTTAGCAGGTAAACATGAGACAGACTGCTCCCACCCAGCAACAGATATGATTGTTTGGTGGTGTAGCTTTGGCGCCTGTTCCAAAATGACTCAAATGACCAGTGCTTAAAAATAAGCACCCTCCTCTCCTCCAAACCTCTGGGTGTGGGAGCCTGTGCTGCAACTCCTGCTGGAGGAGATCAGAGAGGGATGATGGTGTGCTGAGGTCAGAAAAGGGGATGTAAAGATGCTGAAGGAGACCACCAAGAGCGGTCTTGCCTGTGGGTGCTGTGGGATGAGGCAATTAATTCCATTTAATCTTATTTTTAAGATAGTTTAAGATAGTTTTCTCCATGCATTGTGAGTCTCCATCGTCATCCTGTTGTTTAGATTTCTCTGTGAGCTGGTGATGGTCAGCATGTTTCAAAATAGCAGATTTCATGAAGCTGTGTTGATTGCAAAGCCCAATTTGTGCTGTTGCAGCGAGTGGCAAGTAGACTTCCAACCTGAACAAACAGGTCCCCTTTCAGGTGTTTGCCCCGCTGAGAGGCTGTTCACCTCCCTCCCTGATTAGAAACTGCCCCACTTTTCAGTTTTAACTTACTCACAGTCTGTTTAATAATTTTTTTTTTGTCAGTGCTATGGGTTTATTTTTTTCTATCTGTTCTTCACCATCCTGATGTGGTTGCAGCAAAAGCTCCTCTCCCTTCTCGTGCTTTCATTTTGCAATGCATCAGCCAAGTACTGCTAGGCTCCCACTTTCCTTAGCCTTTTTTATTTTTTTTTTAAATTTGTGTCACTGAAGAACATTTTGAACTTTGCTCTGTATTTTTATTTGCATGATCTAATTCAGCTTGACTTTGGCAATTTCTTTTTACCCCTTAGCTTCCTGACCTCCGTGACACAGCTGTCTTTGCCGAGCAGCCCTTCCTTTCAGTTTCTCGCAGGCATTCTGCTTAGTCCTAAAATCCCTTTTTTGGTGATTGTTTCTCTAGTTAGATTGGGAATCATTCCCTAGATGTATCCCCCACTTTGCTTGAGGTTATAAGTACCAACTTTTTTTTTTAATCTTTGCCATAAAGATAGTCTTAGCTTCTTCCAAGTGTGTCCGTGAGCACTTTAGTCCTGTTGACTTCCATGCCAAGTTCCTTTGATTCCTCACATCTTATGGGAAATTGAAAATACAGATTTCTGTGTTTCACTTCAGAGTATTCTTCTACCTAAACCACCTCTCCCTGATTACAATCATGGAGGCTTTGCCTCCAGAGTTACTTTCTGTGAGCGCTTACAGCTACTTACAGTGTCTAAATTAGTATTGCCCTTTTCTAGTTCAGTAGCTGGAGGATTGCAACTGCTGTCGTCTGCTTCCAGGAATATCTGTGGTCAGCTCTTAATGTTAAGAGTAGCTTCGTCAGTTGAATGTTTTCAGAAGTTGCAGTCCCACAGTAAGGTAAGCCCTGTTACCACTTCTATCTTGCTGTGTACAGTCTACACTGTACTCCCATGCAAACTCTGTAGGGTGTAGGACAACCCATGCCATTGTCCCTTCTCCTCCCAAGCAGCATGGACCCCACAGCACTATAGACTGCCACCCTGAGTTTCTTCTGCTTCGTGACTTTTCCATTGCATTGCCCTGGCTCCCAGTATCAATATTTTAATCCTTGATCTTGTTTCTTACTCATCATCTGTGAATTTCTGGCTAATTATCTACCATCCTATCTGACTGCTGCTATTGATGTTAATACGCTCTTTGTTCTCCTAGTTTGGATGACATTACATGCTTTTTTTTTGGTCCACATTTACCAATCCCCCTGTCTGTTTATTAAAACCAGATGTGGGAATTAACTGATTTTCCTGATTATCCTCTCTCTAGAGTTTCTCTTTTTTTTCTTTAGTTTAAAACTCTCGGCTGTGTCTGCTGTAATCACAGAAGACCATCTTCATCCACGGAGAAACGTCCTTTTTCCATTAATGTTTTCTGGTGGTGGAACACCCTAAATCTTCCTTTGCGGTGTCAGTTCTTGAACCATATGGATGACATTAACTTTAAATGGCTTTTCCTTCCTTTTGTAGCGTTGAAAGAAACTCCCCAGGGATGATGCTCAGAGGCTAAGCCTGGTCTCCCCAGGCTCTCTATGTAGCCTAGAGGGAGGTAAGCACCACCAGGGAGCATCTAAAATAGGCTCCTGCTCCAAATGCCTTCCTAGTCTGTCTCCCACTGGCAGAGACTATCCTCTTCTGGCCTAACTTTAGTCCTGAGCCGTGTTCATGCCTGTGGTTGAGTTCTCTATCTGTACGCTAAGAGCAAGGGCACTTCATCTCTAACAGAGTCACAGAATGGTAGG
>VZTV01097928.1:16183-30642 GCA_013400875.1 Anhinga rufa | reverse complement strand
ATGATCAGGGGGCTGGAGCACCTCTCCTATGAGGGCAGGCTGAGAGAGTTGGGGTTGTTCAGCCTGGAGAAGAGAAGGCTGTGGGGAAACCTTATTGCAGCCTTCCAGTATTTAAAGGGGGACTATAGGAAAGATGGAGACAATCTCTTTTAGCAAGGCCTGTTGTGACAGGACAAGGGGTAATGGTTTTAAACTAAAGGAGGGTAGGTTTAGACTGGATATAAGGAAGAAATTTTTTTACAATGAGGGTGGTGAGACACTGGCACAGGTTGCCCAGAAAGGTGGTAGATGCCCCATCCCTAGAAACATTCAAGGTCAGGTTGGACGGGGCTCTGAGCAACCTGGTCTAGTTGAAGATGTCCCTGCTCAGTGCAGGGGGGTTGGACTAGATGACCTCTAAAGGTCCCTTCCAGCCTAAACCATTCTATGATTCTGTGATTCTATGATTCTTCAGTAGGAATGTCAACTAATTGCATTATCATCACTTATACAGAATGGCTCTGCAACTATTAAATTTTCAGTGAGACCCTGTATATTTACCTGAACCAAAACAAAGGTTGCATCTTCTTGTGAGCTCCCCAACACACTGTTCCATGAAACACTCTTTGACACAACCGGAAATATTGGACTGTTACATTTGGCCCTTACGTAATGTTTGCTAAATCTACATGAGCAAGTCTCCCATTATATTGTCTTAGTTGACTCTCACTATCAGTGTATAGTTCAACAGTGCCATCAAGACTATTTTTAGTCTTAATTTCAAAATGCTTGGAAAAACAAGATATCTTCTTACACAATGAAGGAAAAAACATCTTAAAGACTTTGAGTTTCTAATTACAGTACTGCAAATGCACTAACAATTCACCAGAACTTTCTTAGGTAAAATTTCTACTTAAGTTAATGATAATACTGCAAAAGTTAGTTCTGCAAAATCAATTCCAAGTAATGTATTTTATTCAAAGGACAGAAGTCTTGGAGGATTTAAAAATAATTTTTTATGTAATTTACTGCACAAGATAATCCAGGAAGACCTACGAACTTCTACTTCAGTAAAATGTATAGCTTTTAAAACCTTAAAGATAACTGAAAAAAAGCAATCAAATCTCTTACCTTTATTAATTCTTGAAGAGTGTGCGTAGATCCATCAACTGCCAGTATATAGTGAGACCTTGGCCTGTGGTCTGCTATATTTTGTAACACTCTGAAACACAGCAAATACAGTCAAGGCCGGTAGTTAGATAAGCATACTGGGCTTTCCTTGTTAAATGCATTTCAGAAACAATACAAAGAGTTTGTAAATTCTTGCAGAACTTTTCAGAGCATGACATTTTCATATATATTTCCCTTAATAAAGCAGCACAGCTAGGTATTTTATTTGGAAAGAAGTTCAAAGGATAAAAAGCAACATCTGTAGAAGATACTAACTTAGCCTGCTGTAGAGTCCATGATCCATTTCTAGTTCTGTGCCAGTTAACTGGTATCACACTCCAGATCAAGCATTGCTAGTAATTTCTTAAAAGCATAGCACCAGTGCAACAGTCAGATAAGGTTTCCAGAAGGCATATCTAGTACTAACAAAATGGAAGTCTCTGTTTGACTCAGTAAGAAGGGCCAAAAAGTGTTCTTAAACCCACCCACCCCAATTTAAAAGCCTCAGTATACTCTAGTAGATTTGCATTTGTTATCTAGCTAGGTATCAATTATTGTCCAGGGAAAATTTTTTTACTTACGCTGCTAAATCAAGAACATGAATAGTTGGAATAAAATTATTTCCATCTCCAAAAACAGGTATTGCAGGAGTCTCACTAAGCCAACCTATCTGAAAGTACAAATGGAGAATTAAGTGAGGAGAAAAAGGTTACTTTTAACTAGAGCTAAAAAAGGTGTATTTGTTTACTAGGCAAATCTATATATTCAAAGATTAAATTTCAATTTATTGAGTGATTAATGGAACTGCAGTAAATGAAACAATTCTTGAGAAGTACTGATTGGCAGGCTACAAAAAACAAGAAACTTATTTTTTTAAGAATATTCTTTGATCTTGACAAATGTTATTTTTTATCCCAAATAAAAGAAATGCTTGGAAAAAAAGAGAATATGATATTGAGAAGACAGACATTTTTCCTGATTCCATTGATATGACAGACATGTTCTTACTGTAAAGTACATATAGAGACACTGTTCAAAAACTATGGAAAAAACTAAAAAACATATAGAGCCAAAAAAGTGGAAAACACTTCCACTGTAGCTAAAACATTTCAAAGGGATCAAATAATCAGTTCATTCACAAAATCATTAAGCTTATGATAACAAAGCTACTAAAAATGCATTCAATTCCAATGTGGTTTGCCCTAGAAATTAAATGAACCTTCAAAAATAGTTGGATATGTACCTTAAAAAAGTAGTGCAAGACTCCTTCCCCAGCTCCATATTGATGTCCTGAGGCAACAACATAAGTTGAAAATTTATGTTTGTTCTGTGAAGTAAAATCAACAAGAAAGTTTTTATAAAAATATGGTACTGAAATGGGATACTGGCTTACACCTAAAACTTGAATACTTGTGTACTAAATATACAAAGTGTGTAAATTATATCACTAAAAACTTGTAGCTAGATATATTGTGGTGTATCCTGTAGTTTTGTAAGTCATATTGCCAATATTTCCTTCTAAAAAAAAGCATTGGTCAATCAGAATTGACCTGTCTACATTTTAACTGAAATTCTAAAAATTTTAAAGAGTTAAAAAATTGGAAGCTATGTAAACCAATGAAGTGAACAGGATGACTCATGTTTCAACTTTCTATTTCCAAGAAAAATAACTCTGAAATTCCTTGAGCCCTTTTAAAATTGCATTATATTTTCATTTGACTGCCTAATGAAGTGGGAAATGCTGGATCAATGCTTTACAATTTCTTTACTTTCATTTTGATATAAAATAAAAAAAAATCTGTGAACCATCTAAATGCTTTCCTAACCCCACATAACAATCGACCCACATATTTTTTGCTGACCATTATTGCATAATGTCATAAATTTACCTGTCCTGGCTGCCTGTTTATGTATACAGTTACTGCTTGGATCAGTGTTGAGGATGGTTATACCAGTTAAAAAAAGTTTCTGAAACCATCTTAAGGAAAAAAACTTTCAAGAAAATCTTTTAAATTAGGACCGCTTTGAAATTTTTAAGGTGAAACAAAGTTGTTAAATAATTCTCATGTTGTAAAAATCCTAGACATTATATATCTACATAACACTGTGTAAAAGAACCTGCACTTACCAGCAGAGGGAATAAATGCCATTATCTGGGATCTACTTCTTTTGGGAAAAAATGCATCTTTCATTTTCATCTTTATAATATTTCAGAAACATAAAACTAAGAACACTGTTAGCCCCACTCTGATTATATAACCAAAGCATCATATAAAGGGATGACAAGTTACAATATCCGTGTATTGTATCTGTGTGTGTGTAATTAAAACTATCTCAACTCAGTTGAATGCATCAGTTTGTTAGTAATCATGAGAAACATTAAAATTGGAAGACATTACAGATAGCATAACAGCTCCCACACTTAGTTTGCTTGGGTAGTACCATGATAGAAACTTTTTGTACCCTAAGAGCAGCAGCTCCCAGGATTGCTCTGGACAGACTGCAAACATGCCCCAGGAGAAGACATGCTGTCATTTCTGTCTCCCAGCAGGAAAAATCTGACTCTTGCGAAATCACAGGAGGTGCTATTTCTCATCTCCCTTAAGAAGAATGTAACACATAGGATTTTCTTCCATTTACTTTGCAGTAGCTTCTGCAGTAGCCACTTGTGGAGACAAACCATGGTTTGGCACCAAGTGCTATATTTCATTGAAATACAACCTCTGAAACAGGTTCAAGAGCTCTAAAAATATCTACTTAGTGTCACAAGTCAAACATATGAGAAGGTATTACTTGAGATGACTTGGCTATACTTAATTTAAAAAATAAGACAATTATTGGGCAAGCTCCAGTTACACACAGCATGTTTAGTCATGGGTAAAGACCTTAAAGTTCCTGTGTAATATTCATTAAAGCCACTAGATGTCACATTCTAGCTATTATAATTAGTTCTAGGCTTTGGTTGTTTTACATTTGTTTGGTTTATTCTAATAAAATGCTTGAAGTGGGAAACGGGTCTAAAGTAATGGATTCAGGGACTGTGATGCCACCGAGAACAGAGCTGGGAGATGAAGAGCTCCTTTGTCTGTGGTAGGCAGATGTTCCTCCAAGGATTCTGAATTTGGCAGGACCCCAGAGTCAGCAGCTTCTCTCTCAGAAAAGCTACACAGCCTGAATGCCCTGCCACAAAGGTAAAGGTAAAAAATTGCTAGTGGTAAAAAGCAAAGACTTTTAGCTCACAACTCTTGCTGAATTTTAAGCAAAATATAGGTGGGAGATACACTAACTCGAGGAGTGAAATCTTGCTTTAAGCAACAACAGCCATTAAATTGCACTCTGAACAGATATGAAAACCAAGAAACCCTTCTATTCTTAGGTGCAGGATCTTCTCTATCTACATGAGTGACACAGCTGCTGAATCCTAGTATCTCCTGATGAGCTCTTTGAAGGCAAGCAGTGGTAACACTGTCATTTCTTTCACAGATGGCGCATTCCCCAGATGCCACTGAATTCAGAAATGGGTAAGAACTGTAATCCAGAAGTTTCCAGCCATCACGGGAAGCTCATGTTGATCTACTGGAAAGAACAGATGCTTTGGAGCCTTCCTGTTCCAAAGTACTGACAGAAACTAAACGGGAGCACACTGATACCCTTTGAGGCTGCCCCTGGAGTTCTGGAGGAACAAAGGCTCCTTTTGAAATGCTTACAAGAGGTTTATATTGAAAATACTCAGGTCGCTTTATTGTGTACTGCTACAGTTTGTTCCATGGTCTTCTCAACAGGAATTCAGCCTGGCAAACTTTCAGAAGGTAATTATATTAATACCTTTGTTATGTAGTGACTCAGTGCTTTGGACTACTTAGAAAAACTGAGTCAATAGTTCATCTGGGTGTTACTGGTGGCAGAAGTTATTGCAAGGTTTGGTGGACACTGTTTACAATCTTCACATTTCTAACATCACAAGTATGAAAGTTATTCCGTAATCTATAGAACAACTCCATGTTAGCACAGTAAAAGTAAGAACAATTTACCACTGATTTTTCAAACTAAATTTTACTGGCATTCTGTACTATTAAACCCATGTTAGAATAGAATATAATTTCTAGTGCTATTTTTTCAGCAGAGCACAAGATGACAAGTATATGCTCAAATCATAGTAAAGGCTTTCCCCCTCTATAATTAGCCTGATAAATTTCTGCAATGGACACTTAATTATATTTATTATGGGACACTGCTAACGCACAGAGAGAATGACTGAATGACACCTTCATCATACAGTGTATTTCACTGTGTTCCAGTTCTCTTTCCTAACCTCCACAGTACTCTATCTCTAATGACAACAGCGTCAATTTTCCTGAGTTGTGAAGCACAATCTGAGCCACTGTTGGTATTTATTTAACAATAGCTCTTAAATACAGAGAGAGGCATGGTCTGTCCTCCAGTAAAAGTAATAATCTGATCAGGTCAAAACAAACAAAGCTGAAGGAAGTAATTTGAAAACACATATAAAGTAATAACATATATCCTAGTTATTCTGCGTCACCTTTATGGCCATGATTTTAAAGTGAATTATAGGGTGGAATAAAAGTCAACAAGCCGCCTGCTCCAAGAGCACAAACTATCCAGGAACATGCTAGGTGTGGCCAGAACATCTAAGTATTTAAATGAGACATAATATTAACATAGCTTGCTAATATCTAAAGACGCTGCTTTTCTTTAAAACTACACTAATACCCCTTTCCTCTACATTCTTTCATCCTCAAGTCTTTCCCCACAAAGGCCTCAGCTTTAATTTTCTCTGATACAACCAATGAAACAATATATTTTTTTAAATGAGACAAGGATGATTTACTCACTACCTAAGGAAAACAGAGAGAATTCAGGATTTGTATTATGCAGACACTTATGTTTCAAAAGACATTATAGTCTTCTCTATACCTGATATTTTATTAATAATTCATGTTACCCATACTTATCAAGAAAATAACATAATCTTAAAATTTATTCAGATTGTTGGTAATTTCCATTACTAAGATAATGCTCTAAGTAAGGAGACCAAACCACCTATTTTTATAAAAAAAGCTCTTTACATACAGTTTTCCCAAGTTTGAGAATGAGTTTTTCAGCATTTATATGATCCATAAAGTTAGGATGAGATTTTCTTCTGCGATAATCTTCATCGGTAAAAGGGATCTCAGGATCTTCCTGTGAAGAAAAAATGTGTCTGTTATACATGTCTTAAAACAGAACAATTTTTAAAGGCCTAGATGGTTAAAATAAGTTCTTAAAGATATTTTAAACATCTGTTTTAACTTTGGTTTAACTTGAAATTTGTAAAACTTCTGATTCTGATATTTGAGGTTCAACTTTTTGAAACTGTCAATAATTCAATTTCAATTTTCACAGCAAAAGATTTTTAACTACATTTTGGTTTTTTAAAATGTGAATTTTAATTATATATAGCATTAAACAAGCTTGAAAAACTCTGACAACTACTACAGTTAACATTAATATGCAGAATTTCTGTAAGACTAAATTTGAGAATTGCAATAGCATACTAGAAAGCACCCCACATGGTTCCTGACAATACTTAACATATATAGATATAAAGATGTATCTCTTTATCTGTCTATGCACTAATTTAAATATGTATTTCATTAAATATGTAGTAAATATGGGATTTTTTTATGACTGAAGGACAGTGCATATTGTGGTTAGCATAGGTCTTACCTCTTTCCCAAGGAATCCCTAATGTCTGCCTGTACCATTGTAGCCCAGTGCCTAAACTTCTCTGTCCAGTGGAATAAATGTAACAATTTTGGCAGTAAGTAGTGGTTCAGGGTGAAAGGATCATGAGAAAAAACACACTTGCTGACACTAACTTTATTAGTTATTGTTGAAGTACACACCAAAATACTTTGATTGCATTTAATGAATATTTTCCATTAAATGGAAATGTTCAGTTAAAAAAAAATTATTTTCACATTACTTACAGGGTCAGGGGGTTTGCTTTTTGCCCAGCTCATTATTGTTGAAATGAGGATGAATAACTTTGGTGTTGTGAAATGCTCTATTTCCATATGCAGGGCTGTTAAATGAAAGCAAAGAATTTGATTTATTGTAAACTCTTATTGAAACTGTATTTTTGCTTTTACATTAAGGTCCTGTATAGATATTTATACTGTAATGTTCTGATACTCTTTATTTGGGTTGGTATAAAATAAAGATAATAAATCAGGAAAGAAAACAAATAGACAAATAATGGTAATTAATAAAGAATTAAATTATCGAGAATCAACATAATTACCATAGAGCTACATATCATGGGGGAATCTATACTAGGACATGATTCATCTTTATTAACAGCTGAAACACTGAAAGAAAATAAAAGCATGGTTTTTTTCATGATTGAAACAGAAAATCTACAGAATTCAAGTAAACCTTCCTTATTTTAATTTAGAGCAAAATAATTAAACGTGGGTTATGTTTTATTGATTCATCTAAAACTTATGATGTTACCCATGTATTTATACTATAAAGAGGAAGGCATAATTTACTTTAACTATCATATAAAGAACAATATTGCACTGCCACCATAAAAAGATTCCAGATGCCCATTAGAATTTGGATATAATAATCAGGAGAAAGTTTCAGAAAGACTGTTAACAGTATTTTTTTACTGGACTTTTAAGTCAAAATATATTGAAAATAATTATATAAAATATTGAAACATTATTTGAATATCACAGAGGCAAATTTTCTACTCACCTTCCAATGCAAATAAGATAGTTATTTAGGGAAATAACTGCCTACACAGACATGTCATCTCAAGTGTTGGACCACTCCATGACAGCTTCTCCAGCTTATGAATGCTAGAGTGCGTTCCATGGTCCCTTGCTAATTAACTGAACAATCCATGCAGCATTTCTCCATCAAGGAACCCAGTTGCATATAACAGTAAGCTAAAAATCCCAGATAATTTCATTATACATTTATGGTAATTATACATTTATGGCTGTATGGCAACCAATTTTCTATTCAGTTGATACTAACCAGAAGCAGCCCATGTTGCTTCCTCAATTTGATTTGCATCCTCAGTGATATTATATAAAATAATCTCACACTCAAGCAAGTGACTTAGGAGCTCTTCTTGAGAAGACACCTGGGGAAAAAAATGGTTAGAATCTGTCATTAAAAAAAAAGAAAAAGAAAAACGATTATCCAAAATTCCTTTTCTTTGCAAGTTTAACTTACTGATAGAATGTAGTCTTCTAACACTAAGTTGTTAGAATAATTCATAAGACTGATATCAAGCTTTATCTGTCAGATACAAGTAAGGTGATGAAATGTAAATTAAATGCTGAAACTTCTAATTTACCGTACACATTACTATAGTTTGAAAAGATGCACAATTTTTAGTGGTAATTTAAGATTCACATTTTCAGTGCAACTGTGAGTATCAAAAAATACCTATGGCTTTTATAGGTATTTTAAAAAAGGAGCAGCTGGAAGAATGGAGAAGACACAAAAAATGTCAATTTCCTTGAAAAATAACATCCTGTCATTTTTGTTAAATGTAGATTGTCTGCATCACTTGAGCAAGTCCAACACACACTTTGGCCAAGAGCAGTGATTAAGATTAAATACTGCCAGCCATAATTTTCTGATTGAATGGCTTAGCTGTATAGAGGTTTAAATCAAATTTTTCAAATGTTTGAAGAGATTCTGGATAATCAATTTGAGACAGAGGCAATTTTAGTTTCAGAAAATTAAATAAAGCAATAAGCAATCATAATCTTAAAAGCAAGCCTCCTTTAATTAACTAAACTCTGGACATACCTTTATAGAAAGATGTAGGTATTCAGAACAATTAGCTGCTAGTGAAAGCTGTGATTTCACTGAACAGTTAAGAAGAGGTGCTTGATTCCAGCACCTTTAAAATGGTGATAAAAGACAGAGGAGACAAGAGGAATACTTAGGGTGTATGTTTTGAGGGAAGAAGAAAACCGACTTCTGGATCATCAGGATAGATGATGTCCTGCCCATAACTATTTTTTTTAAATCTATTTTGAGTCTGAGTTCCTTCCTTTTACTATTTGCTGTATCAGACCTAGCAGGGAGGAGACAAGAGTGTGCAGGAAGCAGAAGGAATAAAATATATGTATACAGCTTCCAGCAGCAACAAAAGACCATTTTATTAATGCAGGTCATTTTACGAGACTTGCAATGTTTCTAATGTTGTTTAATGGCAACCTGAAACAAGACTCTTACTTACTGCATATGTTTCCTCTGCAAAACATGGTTTAGTACTTTCTGGTTTAGAAAGGGTTCCCACTACTTGGTAGACTCCCTCCTTTGGCCTACTAGAAACTTCAGCAGCTGAATTATTTTCATCTTCCTCCTCCTCTTCTTCTCCTATGCTTTCAAGAGATGCCCCAACAACACATCTGGATAAATACTGCAAGATACAAGACACACATTCGTATGCAAATATATATTGAATCATACACAGCTTTTCATGGTTTTGGGAAGACTGTTGACTAGCCCTGATCCTATTGCATGTAATGTAGCTCAGAACACAGCTTTCCATTGAACAGGAACACGTTATGGGCTCCTCAGCCTCAGCAGTAACCTTTTGTCTTGACTTGTGTCCTACACCTCAAAAGTTGAAGGTGCTGGTGGGTCCCTAGATGCCCCTTCCCTGCATCCTGGCTCCTCTCAGGCAGGCGCCACCTCAGAGAGGTCACCTCTCCACAGCGATCAGCTGTTGCCTGAGGTCTCCCGACCTGCTCCTAACTCGCATTTTTCCCCTTCCTATCTTAACCCCTTCTTGCCCCCAGTCCCTCTCCTCAGCAGCTCTTTGAGGTGACCCCAGCCGCCCGGCCGGCTTCCCGCCCGGCCGAACTCGCTGGAGGCCAGCCAGGGCTCCCTGCCGAGCTACCGGGCGCCCCCCGCAAGGGGCTAGGGGCTGCGGAAGGAGCTGCGCCCCCCGCGGCCACCTCGCCGACGCTGCGGCCGCAGTAGGAGTCGAGGTGGTTGAGGAAGACCCGGCGGCCCCGCGCCGGCCCCGCCGCCATCGCCACAGCCCGCCGGGGGACGCGGACCGTTGCTGGGCGACGGCGGCGGCGGCGGCGNNNCCCCGCAGCGGCAGTCCCGCAGCCCCGCAGCGGCCGTCGGCAGTCCCGCAGCGGCAGCCCCGCAGCCGCAGTCCCGCAGCGGCCGTCGGCAGGCCGGGCGCTGCGCTCCTCGCCTCCGCAGGCTGGACGGGGCGAGGCGCGCAGCGCTGCCCAGCCAGGGATGGCTCTATTTGGGCTCCCAGGGAGCAGGCCGGCCCCGAGGCTCCTCAGGGGATTCCGAGGAAGAGCTCCATGAGGCCAGGCAGCACGCACTCGGGGCGTCGCATAGCGAAAGCAGCCTGCTGAAAGTGGCCGCGGTCAGCGCTGCAGAGAAGCTCCCTCCACGCAGGCAGCAACGCCCAAGGACGGGATGGGAGAGCATTTTCTTCATACTCGGAAGCCCAGACACAGTGGAATGACATAGCTTTCCCATTTTTGAGTTAATGGACTGCAGTGTTACCGGGATCAACAGAAGTTTCTCCTGGTAACACCTACAAAACACTGTTTCGAAAGGATGTCTCAGCTTAAGTTTATAAGAAGCATCCAAAATGACAAATAATTTTAAAGATGTCTAAGAAAACCAAATCTTGGCAATGTAACATTTACTTTGGCATTTTTCCACTTGTATTTCTAAGTCCCTCTTTACAATCACCTACCTTGTTTTTTCACGACAAAGGTTCAGCAGAACAAGTTTGCAGCCAAAGGTTTTCAAATAGTTGTGAACTATTTAAGATTTTTATATGGCCGTGATGATGACTTTGGTTGTTTTCTCCCCACTTTCCAGTAGCTCCCCCCCAAGAAAACTACCACACACTGGTGTATTTATTTAATGCTTTAGTCACTGAAATTGAACAAGTAAATCAGTTGCAAATATAAATTTGGTAAAGTACATTCTCCTCACAGAGGACTAACGACTGCCACAGACCTGTGTGCAAAAGAGAGCCTATGAACAATTTTTAGAGCATGGAAGCATACCCTAGGGCAGAGAATTAGTATCAGAAGTTTCAACCTAAAAAGATAATGAAGTAAACATGAAATTAAGCTCTGGAAAACAGAAGCGCTAACTACAGTTGTCTTGTCAGTCATGGTTGTACATCACTACCCCAAAGCTATTACAAAAGCTCTACTAGGCTTCTCCAACTAATATGACTAATCCTTAGCAGGTAGAAGTCAACATAGCTCTACTAAAGTCACTGGAATCTGTGACTTCATGAGAACCGAGGTATCCCTAGGTGTGGCTCCAAAAAAGCTAGTGCATGTACTTGTCACAAAAGCATGGCTGAATAATGGCAGGATTATTGAAATAAAGATGCACAAATACCAAATAATACAAGAATACAAAAAGTATGAATGTCACAGAATGTTAGTTCAACAGTACTGGTATTTCTAACCAACTGATTTTTAAAAAGTCTACCATTCGGTACATACTGGAAAAGTTACAGCAGAACAATAGATTTATAAAGATATTTGTACCAGTTTTCAAGTAGAAAATAAAAGTTTTATCTTCCAGTTTGCATTAGTCTTAGCAAATTTCATACAGCCTTTGGTTTCAAACCAATACAATGCAATTAAGATTACAGTGCTTACTTAGCATTCGTTAGGAGAGGATGCTGTACAATTGAGGGAGAAAATGTGAAAAATGGGAGTCCCAGAGTACTGTATTATAGAAAGTAAAGGCTGAAGCAAAAATACTCTTGGGTATATTCTGTACATCATGTAAACACACATTCAGAATAGTACACAGGCTAAAATGTCTTCCAAGCCTCCCAGTTACATACACACACACACATATATATATAGCATACATAACATCATCTTTAGGAAATGTAGACCATTACATCCTATTTCTGTGCTTAACTCATTTGCAATTCAGACAATACATTCATATATTAGCAGTACATCTCATTTATTATTTTGAGTTTGCTGGTTGCCATAGGCAAGGACAATATTACTGAGCCTTGCTTTTAACTCAGATACTGTCTGTATATAAGCAATGCCCAACTGTTCAAGAACCATCTTTCTTGTTACCAAAGCTGAGAATCTTCAGATTTGTGTATAGCAAATCAAGCAGAACAGTAATTTTCCCAATTATTTTTCATTAATTGGGTAGAGCAAGTAGTTATCTTCTATTTTGAAAAGCAGATATGAAAATTATCAGTAAACGCACACCAAAATAAATCACTACTTGTATATTTAGCATTCAGTCTCTCTATATGTCCAGGGAGTTTTGGGTAATAATACTTTGAAAAGAGACCAAATTTTTTTAATGTTGTAAGAAGCAACTTGCTCACCTACAACAAAAAAGAAATCAGAAGTTTATTTATTTTGCAATTGATCAAAGTGACTTTCAATAGCATTGTCATATAAGCAAATCTACTGTAGCAAAATGTTATAGAGTAGTACTAGCATGAATTAGATATTAATGCAAGAAATCAAGCTTAAGAAGTTTGTGATTATGTTTTTAAGAAACATCTCAGTGCCTCATACTAAGAATTCCTTCTAGCATGAAACCTTCCTCACTTCTGGGTGAATCATGACTGACTATCTTTCTTCAAAGCTTCTAGTCTTTGTAGTAATGCATTTCCAAACACCTCTCGATATGCAGGGCTGAGAGAGTCCAATAAGGAGTAGACAGTTTCATGGTATGGAGTTTGCAATCTGTCATCAGTCTGATCAAAATCATAAGCTACTACCTGCAACAAAGAAACCACCGGTTACATTTCTGTGGTTAGGATCACCTTGCAATGGGAAAGATATCTTAACATTTAACTTCGCCAGTCAGGGTAGTACAGTAATGTGAGAACAAAAGATACCAGATTTAAATCACAACGTGTGCTTTCTATTACGGGGGCTTAGCGATAATACAGTATTTGGAGAGTTTTAAGTACCTTTTGACCAAAACTCAGAATATTAGTAAAATCTATCATTATGACCTTTGAAAAGAAGTCTTACATCTACATGTGTGCATAAAAAATACAAATGGTGCAAAAAGAAGTTTTATTTGTGCTGTGTTACTGACTCATCTGGGTACTCATGAAACCCACAGACAGACATGCCTATAACAAATTTCTGCTTCAATCTTCATCACTTTTGTGTCTCAAATAAATGCCCAGTTTTTCATCAACTTCCCTTCTTGCTTTGTTAGAAGTAAGCAAAGTTCTACTTTCTAGGGGAAAACACACAGAACAGGCTTTCATAAAAGTATAAGAGGAAAAAGTATGCTGTTTTGGTGTCACTTAAGTATTTTTCTAGGCACCTTTTGAACATGATCATTGTTCAAAACAAAGAGGCTTAAGAAATTATAAACAAATTAGTTTACCCTGAGTCCCGCTTCAGTGAGCTCCAGGCAGTATCTGTTCCTTTCCCTGGTTTCCACATTGATATATGCCACATCCTCTGCACAGGGAAGGGTTTTTGAGACAAACATGTTGCTGACAGCAAACAGAACATCATTCACAACAGCTTCGGCTTCTAGTCTCATATCTTTCACATCTGTTCCTTCGAAGTCTCTATAATCAGAATCGTCTTCAAACCCCGTATTATTGGGTAACTCCATAGGATTGCAGTCAGTCTCCATTCTGCATATGGAAACATTTATTTTAGATTTACCATACCACTATGCTCAACATATATTAACACCATAAAACAAGAGTCATATCTTAAGCAGAGATATTTAACATTATCCAAAAAAAGGAAAATATGAGACCCAGTGACTTCCATAACTCATGAAATGACAGTCCAGAGAACTCAAAACCAAGGTGTTGAGAACAACTGCTTAGGAAGGTTACGTTAGCACACAGAAGCAGAATCATCATCGCTGAAGTTGCTGCTCCTTATGCAAGTAACTCGCATGCTGTTGTATAAGGCTATGTTATGATTCAGCAGTAATTAATTCTGCACTTTGCTGATCCCAGAATGCCGTAGGAAGACGAGTCACGTCACGGCTGGAAGAACTGAAATCAGTAGCTGTAGAAAACAAAAACCTATTGTTGGGTGAATTTAAGAAAGACTTTTCTAAGCCTGTGAACTAAATGGGTTATCAGAGACTGTAAAGCCATATTAACAGCAGCTTTTTGTTCAGGCACCGAAGAACGATTCTCTTGTTAAGCGTTTATGCACAAGTGTCAATGCGCTTCAGAGCCCTGCGCGGCGGGCCGTTGCCGTTACCAGAGGGGCAGGCGGGCCGTTGCCGTT